>JABUQX010085275.1:0-22500 GCA_015478945.1 Trachelipus rathkii
ATAACTTTCATATATATATCTACAAAAAAATTCTATATCCAGTTAATGTTCTCCCTGTTCTAAGAGAGGATAAAAAGCAGGATTCCAAACAAAAGGAAACTAATTATTAGTACAAACAAAAAAATGGGGCCTGCTTCACCACAGGGTTTACAAAAAAAGAAATGCTATCTATTTTACTTATCTAAAAGCATCTAAATTTCCACAACACATTCAGCTGATTTGAATGACTTTATACGGAAGAATTGCAAATTTAGCGATATTATCTAAGTAATTTTATATTGAATAAATTATATATATATATATATATATATATATATATAATATAATATATATATATATATATATATATATATATATATATATATATATATATATATATATATATATATATATATATATATATATATATATATATACCGTATATATATATATATATATATATATATATATATATATATATATATATATATATATATATATATATATATATAAATTATATATATATATATATATATATATATATATATATATATATATATATATATATATCCGTATATATATATATATATACCGTGCTTCATATATGTATATATATATATATATATATATATATATATATATATATATATATATATATATATATATATATATATATATATATATATATATATATATATACTATATCTTCTTTCATCTGTATGTATATATATATATATTTCTTTCCTCTCCACCTTTCTCTTTGCCCCAAGATTGGGGGTAGGTGCTGTACAAGCATCGGAAAGAAAGCAGTAGGAGAACATGACAAACGTGAAAAGAAAGCCAGCCTTACCGCCCCCTCTGTACCATTAATTAGTGAGCTCGTCACAGACAGAAAAATCCACCCTAGAAGCATCATAGGACGCTGACGGACCCTACTATGGTAAATCGTCAATATAGGGTTCATCCCTGGCCCAGGTGGAGCCACAACCATACCCCCCATACAAAGCCCACCATTTCTCTCCTATCATGCACCTTTATTCGCCTCTGCCAAACTCACATTTCTCTCCTTCAGACATTCGTTCACCGACTCAATCCACTTTCTCTTCGGTCTCCCAGCCGGTCGGTTCCCAACACACTCATCACTATACATCCGCTTAACCAACCGACTATCATTCATCCTTTCCACATGACCAAACCATCTCAACATACTTTCATTTATTCTCTCATTTACCCCTTTCTTCACACCACACAACTCTCTAATGCGTTCATTCCTCATTTTATTAATTCTTTTCACACCTAGCATGCCCCTAAGATTGTCCATCTGAACACATTGAACTTTAGATCTATACTTCTTATTCCAGACCATAGTCTCACTACTATACAATAACACAGGTAACAACATACCCTCATGTAAGACCTAGCACACTCAAGACTTAGTCCCTTTACATTCACCAACGATTTAATTGTACCAGCCACCTTCCTGCCATTCACAACTTTCCTACTACACTCTGCATCATCCATTCCCTTCTCATCCAACACATACCCTAAATATTTAAACTCAGACACTTGTTCCAGCTGCTCACCATCTAACATAACTTCACACTGGGGACTGTCCTCACTCACAACCATAACCTTACTCTTATCTACGTTTACTTTCAAACCCCTCCTTTTACATACCCTGCCAAATCTCTCTACCAATCCTCTCAAACTCTCTTCAGATTCGCCACACAGAACCAAATCATCCGCATATAATAGGTAGGGCACCCTCCACTCATCTCCATTCTCCATCATTCTAACACCATTTCCTGCCATCCCCACCTCGAATTCTTTCATAACCCCATCCATATACAAATTGAATAACCAAGGAGATAACACAACCCTGTCTCACTCCGCTATTAATCCTAAACCAATCACCATTGACACCATTTATTCTCACACACGCTTCACTATCGTCATACATACTTTTGATTCCATTCAGAAGCCTACCACCAACACCATATATCACTAATACCTGCCATAAAGCTTCCCTATTAACTCTATCATACGACTGTTGTAAATCCATAAAACCTAAATATAATTTATTCTTCTTACTCCCTCAGTATTCTCAATCATTTTGTTTCAATGTAAAAGATTTGATCAACGCATCCTCTACCACTCCCTAAACACACCTTGTTCTTCACCAATCAGTCCCTCAGTCACTCGACACACTCTTTCAAAAATACCGGCATATACTTTCCCTACAACACTCAATAAACTTATTCCCTATAATTTCTACAGTTCCCCTTTTCTCCCTTACCCTTATACAAGGGTACTATTACCGCTCTCCTCCAATCCCTTGGAACTATACCCTCCATAAACGCTTTATTACACAACTTCCAAATCCAATCAATCACCATCTCGCCTCCGCTCTTGATCATTTCACTAGTAATTTCATCTATACCTGCAGATTTACCATTCTTCAACTTTCTCACCCTACCCATTACCTCCTCCTTACTAATAGCCTCATCCCCAAAATACCTATTCCTTCTTGCACCATCAAACCCACACACATTCACTAACACATTACTGTTAATATTGTGCAGATTTTCAAAGTGTTCCACCCTCCCCTCACATCCATTTCATTTAGTTACAAAAGCACCATCCTATTCATTATTCTAAGCAGATTCCCCATATTCTCATTCTTAACCTTTCCTTCCTTCCAGAAGAGCTTCCTATTCCCTTGTAAGTCCCCATTCATCCTCCTTCCAAACTGTTCATTTACCTCTTGTTTTCTCCTACGTATACATCTTTTAGTATTTCTTTTTTCCTCCTTATATAATTCCAAGCATCTTTCTTTTGAAACTTCATCATTTGCTTTTAGTACATTCAACCACGCTTCTTTTTTACCTTAACCGCTTGCATCCTCTTCATTCCACCACTCACTGTTAACATTTTTACTTCCTACTTTAGCACATCCACATACTGCCTAACAATTGCTTCCTTCATTTGCTCCCAGATTTGTTCAGTTTCAACTTGTTCACATTCAACGATTTGGAATAGCGCCTTAGACTGGTTATCCTTATTATCTTGTTCCCTTAACTTCTCACTCTTAATTTTACCTACTTCCTTTCGTATCACCTTCCTCTCCATCCAAGCCCCCACTAACTTAATTTTACATAGAACAACATAATGATTCGATAATCCCATTCCTAAACCCCTCACTGATTTAACATCAACACATACTTCAACATCTCCTTCTTCATAACACAAAATCAATCATACTTTTCACTTCGATACCATCTCTACCTACACCAACTCTGGTATACTTATGGATACTCTTGTGTTTAAAGAAAGTATTACTTACACACATACCTCTCTCTTCACAGAAATCAATCACCTTCCTACCATTCTCATTTTCTCCCGCCACCCCAAAACCACCTGTTATACCATCCCTTTTTTGATCACCTATCCAACCATTCAGGTCCCCCAACACTATCAATCTGAAGCTCCTACTCACCCCATCCAGAACATCATTCAGATTATCCTAAATCTTCTTCTCTCATTCTTTTCCCTCAGATGGCCCATACGTCACAACCACACACACCTCTTGGCCTTTTCAAACTTAAATTTAACCATTAGAATTCTAGGACTCACACACAAAGTCTACCATAGCTTTGTACCACAGGTCACTCATCAAAATTGCAACTCCTTCTCTCCCTCTCTCATTCTCTTCCACACCAGCACGCACACATTTCACACCACACCACTTAATTTCACCTTTTCCTTTCATCTTTGTTTCAGTCACAGCGAGCAAATCAAATTTGCCCTTTCTAAATACATCCATCACCTCTCTCCTCTTCTCCTCAACATTTATTCCTCTGACATTCCATGTACCCATACGATTCATACAATTTCGCCGAAAGTTAGAAGGTCGTTTACGGCGATCACGACCATCTCCGAGGCATGCATCAGCATTCCTAGCAAGAGATAGGTGGTAGTGGGCAGCCAACCCAACTACCACCGCCCCTTAGTCGACTTCTACGACACGCAGGACATACGATGTGGGAAATTCTTTCTCCCCCGCACACAGGGATATGAGTAGTAGGGATGTCTGTAAGGTGTTATCTAGAAGTGGGGTGTGTACTTTAATCATGTGTATATGATATGTGGATAAATGGTGGTTAGTAATATGTTGCCTGGAGGATGAGTGTGTGAAGAATATGAACGCAAAAGAGAAAGGCGCACCATTAAAAATGGGAGGTAATTTCATCGTTCGAATATATATATATATATAATATATATATATATATATATATATATATATATATATATATATATATATATATATATTATATATATATATATATAACGTATATATATATATATACCGTATATATATATATATATATATATATATATATATATATATATATATATATATATATATATATTAGTGATGCACCGATACCATGGTATCGGTATCGGTATCGGTGGTATCGGTCGATTTTTGAGGTATCGGTATCGGTATCGGAATTTTGAGAGTAGTAGTATCGGTATCGGTATCGGTATCGGTAAATTTAGCCCACACATTTTGCGTCTTTAAATTGATTTCGATATATATATATATATATATATATATATATATATATATATATATATATATATATATATATATATATATATATATATATATATATATATATATATATATATATATATATATATATATACTTTTTTTTATATATATATATATACTATATATATATATCCGCAATTTGTCTGATAATTTCCGTATCTATCTTACCCACTGTATGTTAATATAAACGTTTTCGATTTTGCATTTGTGCTTATGAAACGAAAGAAATGCTCGAGTTTGCGTTCGTTTTTGCTAAACTTAGTGCAAAATCGTAAGAAATGCTTACCAAACGTAAGGAATTTCCTTAATTCTATAAGGTTGCTATTTCCTGTGATTGCTGAATTTATTACGTTTTTACGAAAATGTGTAAACAAAAAAAATGACGCGTGGTAGGCCCGTTTGAATTGATGAATATTTCATTCAATAAAATCAGCTTTAAATCTAATTTCTTCCAAATCGATTAACTCCATCACAATAGTTGATCAATTTTTTTTGTAATATAAACCATGTTATTTTTTTTTATTTATTTATTTTTTGTTTATCCGAAATCGACGGGCTCCATCACAAAAGCTGATTCAATTGTTTGCAAAACAAAAGTAAACCTCGTAAGAAATCGTGTTCGCTTTTGCACGAAATTCAGGCAATTAGTTCAGGCAATCAGGAGTGCCAAAGAAGTCGTCTTATGGATGTTAAGTGTAGGTTTAGGTGTTTTTATATATAAAGATTCCAAATTTTTAAGTTCTTCATCTGTAAAAGCATTTTGAAGAATGGAGAATTTTTGAAGAGATATAGGGTGCCTATTGAGGTCATAGTGATCTCTGACAGCTAAATTCTCTGGTTGAGAGATGGGGAGATTAGTTCGAAAGGAAATGTCCATGTGTTTGAAGGCTCGCATCTTTAGTTTTGTAAAGTTTGACCTACATAGTCGACGTTGCAGTCGGCACATTTATATTTGTAAACGATGTGTGACCTGTCAAGTTCATGGGGATGCTTTCTTTAATCTTAAAGAAACTTCCAACTGAGTTGTTGTTAATAAAAAACATAAGAAACTTGCATTGTGGAAAGTTTTTGTTTAAGATGTTTCTAATCTGAAAGTGAAGATCATTGAAATGTAGAGAAGCCGAGCGTAAACAGGAAGTTTAGGAACATCCTATGCAGTAGTTTTAGGGCGATAAGTGTTATCGAGAACGAATAAACAAGTTTATCAAAAAGGAGAGGGATAAAGATTAAAGCTAGAAAATTTACGGCGAAAGGTGATTTCTTCATGGAAAAACTTCCAATCAGAACAAATAACAAAGGCTTGTATATGCTGGGCCTTAGGCCCGCAATTTTATGAATAAAGGAGATAGAAATAAAGAAATTAGTCCCAAGTAAAGTATTAGTGGGCTTGCGATAAATAGAAGTAGAAAGCCCACTAATGTTTTACTTGGAACTAATTTCTTTAGTTCTATCTCCTTTAATCATAATTGTAATAATACGAAGCGTTTACGATAGAATGAATTTTATTAGTATTTTCTTTGCTTTTAATTTAGACCGTTTTCGTTTTTGTCATTTGTGCTTACGCTCGATAAGAAATGCTCACCCAGTTTTAGCAAGAATTTCCTGTTTAAACGACCGCGATTTCGTGCTAGGCTTACTTTTGTTTTTAAGCATTTGGAATCAGCTGTTGTGATAGAATACGTGGTTTTGGAATAAACAGAAATAAAAAATAACAAATGGTTTATATTACAAATAATTGATCAACTATTTGTGATGGTTTATCCATTTGGAAGAAATTAGATTTAAAGCTGATTTTATTGAATGAAACATTCATCAATTCAGACGGGGATGCCACGTCGCCATCTTGTTTATTTACATTTTTCGTAGGAATAGAATTTTTCGGTAAGATAGGGAAATAGCAACCTTACAGAATTAAGGAAATTCCTTACGTTTGGTGAGCATTTTTTTACGATTTTGCGCTAAGTTTTACAAAAACGAACGCAAACTCGAGCATTTCTTACGTCTCGTAAACACAAAAACAAAAAAAAAAAACAGAAAAATTATAAAATATATATATATATATATATATATATATATATATATATATATATATATATATATATATATATATATATATATATATATATATATATATATATATATATATATATATATATGCTATACTTTACAGATATATATATATTTTTTTTTTTTTTACAGTTGTCACCACCACTCACGGGCAGAGCCCTATTCAAGGGGGGGGTGTTGCACGCTAAAATTTCATCCACTAGCGCCATTACGCAGATGAAGAGCACAGACGCAGGTTTAAAGTAGGAGATTAAACCAGCAGGAAACACAGAAGATGGAAGAGGATTCCACAGAACAGAGGTGGCGGGAAAGAAGGAAGCACCGCAACGAACTAGCCTAGTTACCAATATCTACGCAAAACTCGGTGCGCAGACACAGCACTCCTTGTGCTACAGGGGCGTCGTAAAAAGGTGGTGGTATGCGGTGAAAACCAGTTCCCTCGAACACCTGCCGCTGCGGTACCTATAGAAAGAGATGAAAGCACCAGCATCGTGCCGCAATGGGGTCAAGTGAACTGGAGGTAGGACAGTTTATAAACCTTTGGCCTTTGACTCGACCCTGTCAAAAAGCCGGTGAAACCAGAGCCCCCAGATATGAGAACATTACTCCATACAAGGGCGGATGAGACCCTTGTATAGCTGGAGTAACTGAGAAGAGGAAAAAAAGTCTTGCAGTCTAAACAGAACTCCAGTTTCTTTGAGGCCGCCCTAGCAACCGTTGTGATGTGAGGTTTCCAAGACATTTTGTTTATGTTAAAGCCAAGGATGTTTTATATTGTCAACAGGAGAGACTACAGAACCGTCGAAAGAGAAAGAAAAGTTAAGGTGTTTTAGAGAGGAGATTTGTAAGTTAAGGTTTTTAAAGAATGGAGATTTCACAAAGGTTGAACGACCCACCCAGAAATTCTATCCAGATCAGCGATAATAGAATCGGAAAGATTAAGACGAAAGTAAAAGAGGGAACAGAATTGAAATGAGTTGAAGAATGAAGGGTCGAGTCATCGGCATATGAGTGGATAGAGTTAGATGTGCAGGTGAGAAGATCATTAATGAAAAGTAGGATTAAAGTGAAGATAAGACAGAACCCTGAGAAACACCACACAGAAAAAAAGAAGAAGTCGCTCCATCAACCACAGCCGACATTGAGCATTTGGAAGAAAACTAGACATAAGTAAGCAAAGAGAAGGAGAAACCCAAAGGAGGGGCTTAGAGAGCAGTGACGCGTGCCATACGGTCAAATGCTTTTTATATGTCCAACGTCACCACTCACCACACAAGTCTCCCCAGCCGTTCGATCAGAAAACCATAAATCGATTAAATAAGAAAGTATATCGCCAGTAGACCTTGACGCCGAAAGCCGTACTGGCGATCGGAAAGAAGATAATGAGATTCCAGATGAAGAAATGAGAGTTGAGAAAGGTTTCAAAGATTTTAAATAGAATACAAGTGAGCTATAGGGCGATAGTTTGAAGGATCAGAGCGGCTTCCTTTTTTTCGGAATAGGTTGGACATGTGCGTGCTTCCAACACTGAGGGAAAGTGCTAGTATTGAGACATAGAGAATATAGTTGAACGAGGGCGGGGTCAGCACGAAGCACATTCCCTCAAAACTCGAGGGGGGGAATGCCATCCGGGCCACCGCCTTCTTAACGTTCATAGATCTCAGAAACCCATGTACCCGATCAAATGTAATCACAGGCAAAGACATAGGACGCCTGAGAGGAGAAGGAGGAGGAGGAATGCCAGAATCGTCCAGGGTTGAGTTAGAGGAATAGGAGGCCGAAGAAATTGGTCTTTTCAGTTGGAGAGTTATATATATATATATATATATATATATATATATATATATATATATATATATATATATATATATATATATATATATATATATAAATATATATATATATATATATATATATATATATATATACTACTACTATATATATATATATATATAATATATATATATATATATATAACTCTATACTATATATATATATATATATATATATATATATATATATATATATATATATATATATATAATTTTTAAAACTATTTTATTTTTAATAAACGTGATGAATCCCTAATCCACTAGCCACATTTAAACGATAGTTGCTTGCGAGCTACGGCCTGGGTACCGCCGCAGTGTAGAGAATATTTTGGTTTCGTTAACCAGTGCTTCGATATACAGTATATATATATATATATATATATATATATATATATATATATATATATATAAAGATGAAAATATATATATATATATATATATATATATACTATATAATATATATATATATATATATATATATATATAATATATATATATATATATATATATATATATATATATATATATATATATATATATATATATATATATATATATATATATATATATATATATATATATTAGGGATGTGCCGAATAGTGAAAAAGCCGAATACCGAATATTCGGCTAAAAGTATTCGGCCGAATACCGAATATTCGGCCGAATAATCACTTCGCTATTCGGCCGAATAGTTATTTCAAAGTTCGGTCATCCATTTAGGGAAAAATAAAGAAAACTTACACTGGTCAACAAAAAAAGGTGAAAATTTTTCTTGGATGGACTTTTGTAGCAGATATATAGTAATTCGGAGGTGCTGATTCCATATATATTCTCAGATTTGCTGTATCACATCCCGTTTTCGTGCAATCATGGATCCCTATTTTTGCATATTTCCTAGGAATGACAAAATTCATGTGCGCACTACGTAGGCTGTATAGACGTTACCTTCCGCATATATCTACAGTAGTAGCAAGTTTACTGCGGTCGATATTCGGGAAGCATGTGGTAACTTTAGTACGTCTACATGTATGGATGCCAATGACCTGGATGATGTCTATCATCCATCTGAAATACAGTCGAATGGTCCGTCATTGTTCACCCAGGGTGAACTGAACGATCTTGTATGAGAGTTGTATTTGCCGAAGTTGTCCTGAGCTGTTGGCTTCGAGGTTGCATGAAAAATGACTACTGGACCATGGCACAAGAGTAACATTTTATCGTAACAGAGAAGCAGAGCTGCGGAGGCTCTTCCAGTCAGATGGTAACCTTGTGTATTGCAGTGAAGTTGCAGGCCTACTACTCGCTATGGGACTCCCAGCATACGATGCAGGTGAGTGGCGACTGTTTATTGACACTTCCAAGAGCAGTTTAAAGTGTGTGTTGTTATAAATAATAAACAAATAATAATAAAAAAATAAACAAAGTAACAAATAATAAAAATCAAGAAGGAATAAATAAAGGAAGATATATATATGAACAAGAACAAATCAAGAACAAGAAAAAGAAACTTATATCACAAATTTATGACATCTTCAATCCAAATTAAAAATGGAAATAAAAACTCCAACCAGTAATATCTTCGAGAATAAATCGAATGGTAAGAATAACTACATTTTACTTTAATCATTTTATAATCAAATTAGACCTAATAAAATAAACAAACAAAATGTCAAAAGAAGAAGATGAAAATACTGCAAAAGAAATTCTAAAAATAACAATGGATAAACTAACCGACATGATAAAGGAACTGATAGATAGTAAAGAAAAAGGAGTAACAAATGAACAAAGAAAAATGAATTTAATAACACCTAAATTTAGTGGAAAAAAAGAAGAATCTTTTGAAGAATACTTATTCAAGTTAAAAATATGGAGAGAAGTATCTGAAGAAAAGGAAAAAACTAAAATAGCACAAATAATAGGAGGTTTAGCAGGAGAACCACTAGAAGTAATTATGTCATTAAATGAAAAAGAAATATGGACAGAAAATGGAGTAGAAATAATTATAAATACATTAAAAGAAAGATATAGTAGAAATAAAGAACAAGAAAGTTATCTTAAAGTACAAACACTATTGAATATGCAACAAAGAAAAGGAGAATCTTTCAGAGAATATGTAGCAAGGTATGATAAAGCAAAAAGAGATTGTGAAAAACTGGATGACATTAAAATAAGTGATAAGGTACATTCATACCAATTGATAAGTAACTCTAATATGAAGGACATGGAAAGAAAGTTAATTATAAATAAGATTGAAGGAATTAAAACAAATATTTTCCTAACAACTAAAGAATCAATTGTAAATATGATGGAATCAGTATGTGAAATTGTAGAAAAAGAAGGCACTAAAAATGAAAATTGGTATAATAAAAATAAATTTTGTACAATATGTAAATACAATAATCATAACACTGAAGAATGTTACTGGAGAGAAAGAACATTTAATTTTAATAAATGTGGTATTTGTAAACGGAATAATCATAAAACAGAAGATTGCTATTGAAATGAAAGAATATAATAATGTGTGTTGGAAATGTAAAAAAGAAGGACACATAATGAAAAATTGTAAAGAAAATGAACCAATAGAAGAGAAAAATAATAAATCTATATTTTTCATAGAAAGAAATAATGAAAAACTATATTTAGAAAAAATTAACTCTATTATTAATACAGAAAAAGAAGAAAGAAGAAATGAATTAGAGGGAGATTTAGAAGAAAGAAAACTAAATAGAACATTTTTCAATAAGAATGAAGAATGTAATGACTCTAAAGAAATTAAATATCAAGAAGATGTAATGGCTATTATAGATACAGGAAGTATAGAAACAGTAATTGGAGAATTAGGATTAACAAAATTGATTAGTAGATTAACTGATGAAGAATTACAATATATAAATGACACACAAAAATTTAAAAATGGTTGTTTTGTATTTGGAAAAACAGAATATAAAATATTAAAAGAAATATTATTGCCTTGTAAAATCAAAGGAAAGAGTTTTGATTTAAAAATCAATGTATTAGAGGGTGATATACCTTTATTATTAGGTAAATCAGCAATGAAAAGAATGAAATTAAAAATTAACATTGAAGATGGAACTGTTGATATTTGTGATCTTAATCTACAGAAAGTACAGACATTTGATAATGAAGGAGGACATTCCTGCATACTATTGAATAGAAAACAAAAGAAAACATGTTGGATTAGTCAATTTAAAGACAATTGGATAAAAGAAAAAGATAGAAAAGAAAAATTGAAAAAGCTACATAGACAATTTGCTCATTGTGGAATAGAAAAATTATTTAAAACAATAAAAAATGCTAATGAAAAACAAATAAAAGAAGAAGATTTTTGGAATAATGTAAGAAAAGAATTGGAGCAAATTGTGAGAGAATGTGAAATATGTAAAAAATATAAGAAAACTCCACCAAGACCTGTAGTAGGTTTGCCATTAGCAAATAAATTTAATGAACTAATTCAACTAGATGTGGGAGAATTTGAGAATAATAAATTTTTAGTAATAATAGACCATGCAACAAGATATACACAGGCAGTGTGGTTAAAAAATAAAACTAGTAAAGAAATAATAGAAAGGTTAATTGAAAAATGGATTGTATATTTTGGAAGTCCTAATAGTATTATGTCTGATGCAGGAAGAGAATTTCAAAACGAAGATAGGGAAACTTTTACTACAAAATTGAATATCAAATTAATGAGTACAGCGGCAGAAAGCCCATGGAGTAATGGGCTATGTGAAAAAGTAGTAGGTTTACTTAAGGAATCATTATACAAGTTAAAACAAGAAGGACATGATAAAAAGAATAGCATGGCATGGGCAGTTTTTGCTAAGAATGGATTAACAAATTATTTGGGATATGCTCCTAACCAACTTGTTTTTGGAAGAAACATAGGAATACCAAACATAATAGATTGTGATAACATAATAATGAGTGAAAAGAGAGATACTGATGACATGATTAAAGAATTATTAGAAACAACAGAACATGCTAGAAAAATACATATAGAAAATGAAAGCTCAGAAAAAATAAAACGTGCATTGAGAAGTCAAATAAGAGAACACATGTCAAAAGATATAAATATAGGTGAAGAAGTATATTATAAAAGAAACATTGATAAAGAATGGAGAGGACCAGCTAAAATAATGTGTGTAGATGGAAAAACCATCATAGTAAAACATGGAGGTACTTTAAGAGCTGTATCAAAAGTTCATTCAACAAGAATTCAAAAAAGTAAATTAAATGAAAATAATAATGAACTTGAAGATAAAAAGGATGAATATGAAGAAGAAAGAAATGAAAACATGATAGATAATTTAAATGAGAATGGTAATGATACAGAAGAAATAATATGGTCAAACATTATAGATGATGAAACTGATAATGAAAATGAAAGTCAAACTGAAGATGAAGAAGAAGAAGAAGAAATGACATCAATTGATGAATATGAAGAAATTGATCCAAAAAATGTGAAAACAGGTAAATTCTATGAAATGAAATTAAAGAATAATGAAGATATATTAAATTGTTATGTTATCAGTAGAGCCGGCAAAGCAACTAGTAAAAAATATAATAGATGTTATAACATACGTAATTTAAATACAAATAGAATATATGATATAGATTTGAAAGAATTTGAAAAAATATATGAATTAGATGTAATTGAAAATGAAGAAGATAGCGAGGAAGAATCGTTGGATGCAAGTGAGGAGATAATAGATGAAATAGATAGTGAAGATGAAGGTGAGGAGATAAATCAAAGTTATTATAATCATTCAAATGAAGAAATTAAACAAGCCAAAATGAAAGAGATAGAAAATTGGAAGAAGAACAAGGTCTTTGAAGAAGTAAATGATAAAGGTGAAAGAGCAATTAATGTAAGATGGGTAATTAGTGAAAAATTAATGCAGAATAACAAGAAAAAATTTAAAGCTAGATTAGTAGCTAAAGGATATGAAGAAAAAGTGGAGGAAAAAACAGATGCACCAACAGTATCAACTGAAGCAATGAAAATGATACTAACCATAGCTCAGGAAAAGAAATGGAAAATAAATGCTATGGATATTTCAGCAGCATACTTACAAGGAGATACAATAACAAGAAAAGTATATCTAAAACCTCCACCAGAATTTGACAATGGTAAACTTTGGAGACTGAATAAAACCGTATATGGTTTACAAGATGCTGCTATGATGTGGTATTTATCATTGAAAAAACAATTAATTAAGTTAGGTTTAAAACAAAGTAAAATGGAACCAACACTATTTATAATGAAAGATTCAAGTAATATAGAAGGATTATTATGTACACATGTAGATGATATTTTATGGGTAGGAAGTAAAAAATTTGAAAACAATATAATAAATAAATTAAAAAATATCTTTGAAATAGGAGAAAGTAGTTCAGAATCATTTAAATATTTAGGAGTTCAATTATGTCAGGAAGAAAACATGATAATAATGGAGCAAAATAATTACTGGGAGAAGATTACAATTAATGAAATAAAAACAAAAGAAAATAGAAAACTTAATAAAAGAGAAGTAAAAGAATACCAACAATTAATAGGTAAATTAAATTGGATGGCAAGAAATACAAGACTAGATTTAGCTTATATAGTTTGTAAAATGAGCAAGGGAGAAAAAGAACTGAGTATTAAAGATTATAAAGAACTTCATAGATTAATAAAAAAATACAGAAATGAATTAAATATAATACAAATAAATAATGAGAAGATTGAGAAATTAATAACATATTGTGATTCATCATTTGCTAATAGAGAAGGAGATAAAACACAACTAGGATGCATTATTTTTGCTGTAGATAAAAAAGGAAAAATGATACCCATAATGTGGAAATCAAATAAATCAAAGAAAGTGAATCATTCAGTTATACAAGCAGAGGCAAATAGTTTACTTGAAGGCATTGAACAAACATTATATATTCAAAAAATGTGGGAAGAAATTACTAATAATAAGATACCTATAATTATAAGAACAGATAGTAAGACACTTGTAGATACTCTAATGTCAGAAAGACAATCAAAAATTAAAAGCATGAGGATCATCATATCAGCAATAAGAGAATATCTAAATAATCAGGAAGTAAAAAAAATAGAATGGGTGAATAGTAATGATCAATTTGCTGATATTTTCACCAAAGAATTACATAATAAAAAAATGAGAAATGTAATCTCTAGAAGAGTAAAGGATGAAAATGAAAATAAAACAGCAAATAAGAACTTCTTCAAATGTAAGATGACAAAAAACAAATTTGAAGAAGCAGAGAGGTGGAAGAATGATAAATTCTTTTAATCCTTTCTTCTCATTCCAGCAAAAATTGATATAGAATTATTATAATATAGGTGAAAATTTGATTATAATCTTAATAAGTAATTTATGGTTAAAAATAAAGAAATAAAATTTAAATATTATAAAAAAGTAAAAGTAAATAAAAAATAAACAAAGTAACAAATAATAAAAATCAAGAAGGAATAAATAAAGAAAGATATATATATGAACAAGAACAAATCAAGAACAAGAAAAAGAAACTTATATCACAAATTTATGACATCTTCAATCCAAATTAAAAATGGAAATAAAAACTCCAACCAGTAATATCTTCGAGAATAAATCGAATGGTAAGAATAACTACATTTTACTTTAATCAATATATATATATATATATATATATATATATATATATATATATATATATATATATATATATATATATATATATATATATATATATATATATACTCCTATATATATATATATATATCTCTTTCTTTCTTTCTTCACCTTCCTCTTTGCCCCAAGATTGGGGGTAAGGTGCTGTACAAGCATCGGAAAAGAAAAGCAGTAGGAGAACATGACAAACGTCGAAAAGAAAGCCCAGCCTACCGCCCCCTCTGTACCATTAATTAGTGAGAACTCGTCACAGACAGAAAATCCACCCTAGAGCTTCATGGGACCACGACGGACCCTCACTATGGTAAATCGTCAATGTAAGGGTTCATCCCCTGGCCCAGGTGGGCCACAACCATGCCCCCATACAAAACCCGCCATTCTCTCTATGCGCCTTTATTCTCGCCTCTGCCAAACTCACATTTCTCTCAGCTGAACGTTCGTTCACCACGACTCAATCCCACTCTCTTCGGTCTCCCAGCGGTCGGTTCCCCCTTACACTCTCACTATACATCATATAACAACAAACTTTCATTCATCAACTTTCCATCACATATATATATATATATATATATATATATATATATATATATATATATATATATATATATATATATATATATATATATATATATATATATATATTATATATATATATACCTATATATATATATAAATAAATATAAATATATATATAGTGTCCCAGAATGAAACTGCGCCACTTCATATACGGGTGCCGTACATTGATAGAAAATAAGAGTATAATACCCTATACATGTATGCTCGGTAACGCTTCATTACATTCATTACAGAGTTATTAGCGATGGAGCCAACCTAAGAGGGTTGGAAAAGCGGTATGGACTTACAAGACTTCCCGTAAACAACACGATTGCCATATCTTTATTCGAACGTATAAACTACAGCAATTACGGATACAATAAGGTGTTTCAACTACAAATTCCTGTTAAGGACGTTCGGGGATCTGCAGGAAAGAATCCGACAATCGTCTGCAAACATAACAGCTGCTGAATGCCGGTTGATGACAATGTCATTTTTACAGAGGTGCCTTGCATGCATCAGGGCAGGGGGATGCACTTTGATCACCTATTGTAACCTGTATCTGTTGTATTTTAATGTCCTGAATAAAGATATGCAATCGTGTTGTTTATGGGGAATCCTGTGTCGCATACCGTATTCCACACTCTCTTAGGTTTGTTCCATCTATATCAAAACTTTGCCGAGCATACACATACTAAACTCCCCTATTTTCCACCAATGTGCCCGTATATGCCAAAGAGGCGCCGTTACAGCTCTGTGACACCCTATTATATATATATATATATTTATATATATATTATCAATTTATCTCTCTATTTATCATATATATACATATATATATATATATATATATATATATATATATATATATATATATATATATATATATATATCTATATATACTAAATTCATAATAGTAATACATCAGTGAGCATCAGAAAAGGTTGACTTTCATATTATTATATTATTATTAGCCTTATTATTATTATTATTATTATTATTATTATTATTATTATTATTATTATTATTATTATTATTATTATTATTATTATTATTATTATTATTATTATTATTATTATTATTATTATCCCAGTGTGACGTTGCTACCCAGCTCCACCTGTTTAAAATGCAGTAGTGGTGGTAAACATTTTGTTGTTGCCACATTTGATCTTAAGGAAACAGTGTACTACATGGACAGTTTAAAGGTAAGGAAACGATGTACTAAGTGGACAAATTAAGTAGAGGTTTCTCTATACATTATCCTCTTATCTGAATAATGAAGTGTTTATATTGAACTTTGAGCCATTCTTTAACCTTTTAAATATCCGTGATTAAAAGCTTTAAGTGTTTCAGCTTCTTCATGAATTTTATGGAAAATCAATGCCTTCCACTTGTCTTGATTTTCTTAGTAGTACGATGATCATTTCGGAAGTAAGGTTACATTGATCTTGCAGACTTTGGAGACCCAGAAAGGTAAAGTACAACCCCTAATATATTTATTTCACTGCAAGATATATATATATATATATATATATATATATATATATATATATATATATATATATATATATATATATATATATATATATATATATATATATATATATATATATATATATATATATATATATATATATATATATATTCTTTTTCTTAATCATATATATATATATATATATATATATATTTCTTTCTTTCTTTCTTCATCTTCCTTTTAATTCCCAAGACTGGGAGTAAGGTGCGTGACAAGCATCGGAAAAGAAAAGCAGTAGGAGAATATGACAAAAGTCGAAAAGAAAGCCCAGCCTTACCACCCCCTCTTTACCATTAATTAGTGAAACTGTCTGAACAGAAAAAATGCTAGAGCTTCATGGGACCGCGAAGGACCCTCACTATGGTAAATCGTAATGTAAGGGTTCATCCTTTTTAGGTGGGTTCGAGCCTATTATCCTAAAACCCCGCCATTCTCTCCTATCATGCACCTTTCTTCTCGCCTCTGCCAAACTCACATTTCTCTCCTTCAGACATTCCTTTACTGACTCAATCCACTTTTTCTTCGGTCTCCCAGCCGGTCGGTTCCCAACACACTCACCACTATACATCCGCTTAACCAACCGACTATCATTCATCCTTTCCACATGACCAAACCATCTCAACATACTTTCATTTATTCTCTCATTTACCCCTTTCTTCACACCACACAACTCTCTAATACGTTCATTCCTCATTTTATCAATTCTTCTCACACCTAACATGCCCCTAAGATTGTCCATCTGAACACATTGTACTTTAGATCTATACCTCTTATTCCAGACCATAATCTCACTACTATACATTAACACAGGTAACAACATACCCTCATGTAAGATCCTTAATGCACTCAAGACTTAGTCCCTTTACATCCAATAACGATTTAATTGCACCAGCACACTTTCCTGCCATTCTGAATTTCTCGCTCTGCATCATCGTTATTTTACATTAACATATATGCCTAAATATCTAAACTGAACACTTGTTCCAGCTACTCACCATCTAACATCCACCGAGGACTGTCTCACTCACAACCATAACTTTACTGTTATCTACGTTTGCTAAAACCCCTCCTTTTATACGCACAAGAATCTCTCTACCAATCTCTCAAACTCTCTTCAGATTCGCCACACAAAACCAAATCATCCGCATATAATAGGTAGGGCACCCTCCACTCTCCTCCATTCTCCATCATTCTAACACCATCTCCTGCCACCCTCACCTCTAATTCTTTCATAACCCCATCCATATATAAATTGAATAACCAAGGAAACAACACATCCCTGCCTCACTCCGCTATTAATATTAAACCAATCACTTTCGACACCATTTATTCTTACACACGCTTCACTATCGTCATACTTTTGATTCCATTCAGAAGCCTACCACCAACACCATATATCACTAACACCTGCCATAGAGCTTCCCTATTAATCCTATCATACGCTGTTGCAAATCCATAAAACCTAAATACAATATATTCACTTCTCCTTTTCTCGTCATTTGGCAATATAAGATTTGATCACATCCCTCTAACACACCTAAACGCACCTTGTTCTTCACCAGTCAGTCCTTCAGTCACTCGACGCTCTCTTTCGACCAAAATACCAGCATATATCTTCCCTACAACACTCAAAAAACTAATTCCCCTATAATTCACCATATCCCCTTACCCGCCCACCCTTATATGAGTTTACCATACTTATTTTGATTGAAATTTCTAATTTCAACCAGGACGTTATTTTTTTTCTATAAAACATTTATCATGATGAATTTCATTTTTTCTAATTCTACGTTTTTATTTATATTTCTTTAACTTTTCACTCTATCCATTATCTTCTTACTAATGACCTCATATAAATCCTATTCCTTCTTGTATATCAAACCCACACACATTCCACTATCACTTCTTCATTACTGCCAATGTTATACAGATTTTCGAAGTGTTCCTTCCACACTTCCCTCACATCCATTTCATCAGTTACGAAAGCACCATCCCTATTCATTATTCTAAGCAGATTCCCTTGTTTTTATTCTTAAGCTTTTCCCTTCCTTTAGAAAGAACTTATATTCCCTTGTAAGTCTATTCTCCCTTCCAAACTGTTCATTTACCTCTTTTTCCTCCTATGTATGCACCTTTTAGTATTTCCTTTTTCCTCCTTATATAATTCCAAACATCTTTCTTTGAAACTTAATCATTTACTTTTAGTACATTCAACCACCTTTATATATATATATATATATATATATATATATATATATATATATATATATATATATATATATATATATATATATATATATATATATATATATATATATACTATATATAATATATATATATATATATATATATATATATATATATATATATATATATATATATATATATATATATATATATACTATATATATATATATATATATATATCGCATCATATAAATACATAGCTCTAAAATCTTTTGCTTCAGTCCAATCTCGCTGAAAATTTTATTTATTTTTTTCCTTATGGCTTTGACATCTTGCGAGATTTAAACTTGAAAACTGCTCCATCGAACCCAGATTGTTTAAAAATTTATAAATCTCTATTGAGGAAAACGGTTGTAACACAATTTTCTTTTTGCACTAATTCACTGTAGAAGCGATTGGTTGGAAATAGTTGACGATGTTAAAATGATTGATATAAAATTAACTATCTAAAATTATAAAAAAAATATTAAATATGCATTGTAAATGCTAGAATGACGCAACTGAATTTTAATTTTATTTCCAGATTATTAAAAAATTGCCATCAGGGAGGTGTAACAGAAGTAAAATTCGTTAAATACTCATCTTTTCTTTTCATGCGGCAATGATGGAACAATCAAGCAATGGGATGCAGATAATTTCCAAAGAATAACAACTTTAAAACAACATTTTGGAATCGTCAGAATATATATATATATATATATATATATATACTATATATATATATGTATATATATATAAATATATTTTTATTTCTATTTACTAACTCCTGTATATATATATATATATATATAGCGCCCGATAAGCTCAGTGGTAGAGCACTGCCAAACAAAGCGAGGGTCCCAGGTTCGCAACTGGTCGGGTGGGAAAATGTGAGTATTCTCTTCCTTGGACTTGGCTCCTTCCTGCTCGGGCGGTTAATGAGTACACCCCCTCCTAGATTGCGGCTCAGCTCGTGAGCCGTGGTGTTAACTCTTTAAATATATATATATATATATATATATATATATATATATATATATATATATATATATATATATATATATATATATATATATATATATATATATATATATATATATATATATATATATAATAATAATAATAATAATAATAATAATAATAATAATAATAATAATAATAATAATAATAATAATAATAATAATAATAATAATAATAATAACAACAATTGAATAAAATAAAATAAAACTTTACTTACAAGTTCTTTTTGTGCTGGGTGGCTCCACTGCTATAGGTAAATCTTATTTGAAGACATTAGAGTCTAACATAGATATAAGAATAACATATATAATGAATGTAATAGAGAATAAACAAGATAAAGTAAAAAATTGCAAATAAGTTGCTTTAGTTCAGCCGTGCACGGTTTCCCTTCAGAAACCCAATTATAATTTTATATCCCGAAGAAACCCCTAATTAAATGTAAATGAAAAATGCATAATACTTATATTACCTTGAACCCTTACTGCCATTTACCTTTTAGATCTATTCTTCTTAATAGCATTAATGAGGACAAGATCACCTCAGTGTAGCACTTTTCTTTGTTCCTTATAGAGTCCTTTCCTTTCCTAAAATTCCTTTTTTCCTTTAACATTTAGTTTTCTTTCAGTTTCTACACTAAATTTATTTTATTTACTTATTTAAAGTTATTTACTTAATTAAAGTTAATCATTGAAAAAAATAAAACTCACATTAAAAAAAAAACGCTTCACAAAATAAATAAAAACTAAACGAAAAACATCCATGAGAAAAGGAACATCCTTCTCCAATAATCTGAAAAAAAAAAAAATAATAATAATAATAATAATAGACACTTTCTGAATTTGGCATAAACTTTTTCATTTTAATTTCATTTTGATCATAGATGTATGGCTGTATGTCCAAAAGGAAAGTTCGTTGTAACTGCAGGGCAAGATCGAGCGATTCGGTTATGGGAAAAGACTTTAGAGCCTTTGGTACTCGAAGACGAGCGTGAAGAGGAAAGAAGAATGCAAGAAGAAGAAGCAGGCACGACCCTCCAAACTCCCGTCGTCGTTGGGGAGAGTGGGTCAGAGGCTGTAAGACCAACTAAACTTACAAAAGAGACTGAGAAAGCGGTACAAAAAATTTTTTTTTACAATTATTTTTCCTTCATATCCTCATTATCTGCTTCGTTTTATCTTTTAGTTGTTCTGTTGGTTTTTATGGTTTTATTTTTTAGGCTGATCAATTACTGAGAAGACTTATAATGTTCAGCAACATCGGACTTGGCGGAATGAGCAGAAGAAAGCTGGACAGCTGGAGGAGGATGAAGCAGATGACTCATTATATCAGTTAATGACTCGAGTGCATAATACATCTGATCCCTTAAAAATTGTCTTGATAATTTTAAGAAAAATTAAATCAAGGTGAGTTACTAGTTACTGTTAAAAAGGAGGAGTTTGAAAGTAAATGTAGATCAGAGTAAGGTGATGCTATTGAGTGAGGAGAGTCCGTGGTGTGAAATCATGTTGGATGGTGAGGAATTGGAACAAGTATCTGAGTTTAAACATTTAGGGTATATGTCAGATGAAAAGGGAACGGATTATGCAGTGTGTAGTAGGAAAGTTGTGAAAGATTGGAAGGCGGCTGGTGAAATTAAATCCTTGACGGATACAAAGGGACTAAGTTTGGGTGCGGTAGGGTTTTTGTATGAGGGTATAGTGTTACAAGAGTATTCATTAGTATACTAGAGTTGGTGTAAGTAGAGATGGTGTCGAAGTGAAAGTATGATTCATTTCGTGTGTTGGTGAAGAAGAGAAGGAGTTGTTGATGCATGTGATGAATGTTAAATCAGTGAGGGGGCTGGGATTATCGGATCATTATGTTGTTTTATGTAAGATTAAGTTAGTGGGAACATGATGGAGAGGAAAAAGGTAAAGAAAGAAGTGGGAAGAATTAAGAGTGAGAAGTTAAGTGAACAAGGTAATAGGAAAA
>JABUQX010085275.1:27500-32500 GCA_015478945.1 Trachelipus rathkii
TGAGAGAATTTAAGTGAGCAAGACAATAAGGATAGTATTTAAGAGCGCTCGCTAGTAAATCGGTTGAATGTGAACAAGTTTGAAACTTGAGCAAATCTGGGGGCAAATGAAGGAAGGCAATTGTTAGTAGTGCAAAAGGAGTATGTGGATGTCTAAAGTAAGGAAGTAAGAATGTTAACCGCGAATGGTTTGGAATGAAGAGGTGATGAAAGCGGTAAAGGTAAAAAAGAAGCGTGGTTGAATGTTCTTAAAAGCAAATGATGAAGTTTCAAAAGAAAGATATTTGAAATTATTATAAGGAGGAAAAAAGAAATACTAAAAGGTGCATACGTAGGAGAAAAAGAGGTAAATTGAACAGTTTGGAAGGATGGGGGACCAATGAGGACATACAAGGGAATAGGACGCTCTTCTGGAAGGAAGCGCGAAAGGTTAAGAATGAGAATAAGGGGAATCTGCTTAGAATAATGAATAGGGATGGTGCTTTTGTAACTGATGAAATGGAATAATGGATGTGAGTGTGGAAAGAACACTTCGAAATCTGCACAATATTAACAGTAATGATGAGGTGTTAGTGAATGTGTGTGGTTTTGATGGTGCAAGAAGGAATAGGTATTTTGGGGATGAGGTTATTTAGTAAGGAGGAGGTAATGGGTAGGGTGAGAAAGTTGAAGAATGGTAATCTGCAGGTATAGATGAAATTACTAGTGAAATGATCAAGAGCGGAGGCGAGATGGTGATTGATTGGATTTGGAAGTTGTGTAATAAAAGCGTTTTATGGAGGGTATAGTTCAAGGGATTGAGGAGAGCAGTAAATAGTACCCTTATATAAGGGTAAAGGGAGAAAAGGGGAATTGTAGAAATTTAGGGTAATAAAGTTTTATTGAGTGGTTGTAGGGAAGGTATAGTGCTGGTATTTTGGTTTGAAAGAGTGGGCGTCGGTGAGCTGAGGGACCGGTTGGTGAAGAACAAGGGCTGCGTTTAGGAGTGGTAGAGGATGGTGTGGATCAAATCTTTACATTGAAACAAATGATTGAGAAATGAGGAGAAGAAGAATAAATTTATTTATTTAGGTTTTTATGGATTTACAACAGGCGTATGATAGAGTTAATAGGGAAGCTTTATTGCAGGTATTAGTTTGATATATGGTGTTGGTGTAGGCTTCTGAAATGGAATCAAAAGTATGTATGACGATGATGAAGCGTGTGTAAAGAATAAATGGTGTCCAAATGGTGATTTGGTTTAGGATTAAATAGGCGGAGTGAGACAGTGTTGTGTTATGTCTCATTGGTTATTTAATGTGTATTATGGATGGGGTTATGAAAGTTTTACGTTTGGGATGGCAGGAATTGGTGTTAGAATGATGGGAGAATGGTGAGGAGTGGAGGGTGCCCCTACCTATTATATTATGCGGATGATTTGGGTTTTGTGTGGCGAATCTGAAGAGAGTTTGAGAGGATTGGTTAGAGAGAATTTGGCAGGATATGTAAAAGGAAGGGGTTTGAAAGTAAACGTAGATACAGAGTAAGGTTATGGTTGGGAGTGAGGACAGTCCTCAGTTGTGAAGTTATGTTAGAGATGAGCAGCTGGAAGCAAGTGGTCTGAGTTTAAATAACTTTAGGGTATGTGTTGGAATGAGAAGGGAACGGATGATGCAGAGTGTAGTAGGAAAGTTGTGAATGGCAGGAAGGTTGCTGGTGTAATTAAAATCGTTGGTGAATGTTAAAGGGACTAAGTCTTGAGTGCTGTAGAGTCTTACATGAGGGTATGTTGTTACCTGTGTTATTGTATGGTAGTGAGACTATGGTCTGGATAAGAAGTATAGATCTAAAGTTCAATGTGTTCAGATGGACAATCTTAGGGGCATGCCTAGGTGTGAAAAGAATTAATAAAGTGAGGAATGAACGTATTGAGAGTTGTGTGGTGTGAGAAAGGGGTAAATGAGAGAATAAATAAAGTATGTTGAGATGGTTTGGTCATGGGAAGATGAATGATAGCCGGTTGGTTAAGCGGAATGTATAGTGGTGAGTGTGTTGGGAACCGACCGCTGGGAGACCAAAGAGGAAGTGGATTGAGTCGGTGACGAATGTCTGAAGGAGAGAAATGTGAGTTGGCAAAGAGGCGAGAATAAAGGTGCATGATAGGAGAAGAATGGCGGGGTTTTGTATGGGGGCATGTTGTGGCCCACCTGGGCCAGGGATGAACCCTTACATTGACGATTAACCATAGTGAGGGTCCGTCTGCGGTCCCATGAAGCTCTAGGCTGGATTTTCTGTCTGTGACGAGCTCTCACTATTAATGGTACAGAGGGGGCGGTAAAGGCTGGGCTTTCTTTTCGAAGTTTGTAATGTTCTCCTACTGCTTTTCCCTTTTCGCTGATGCTTGTACAAGCACCTTCACCCCCTCTTGGGCAAAGAGGAAAGGTGAAGAAAGATAAGAAAGAAATATATATATATATTATATATATATATATATATATATATATATATATATATATATATATATATATATATATATATATATATATATATATATATCTATATATATAAAACATACAATATATATATTATATATTACACATATATATATATATATATATATATATATATATATATATATATATATATATATAGTATTATATATATTATAATATATATATATATATAATATATATATATATATATAAATAACTCTTTCTTTTCCCTTCATTTTTCATAAATTTCCATTCTTTCAATCCACCCTCTTTATCACAGACATCCTTACTAATCATATTCCTGTGTGTGGGGGAGAAAGAATTGCGCCACATGGTATGTCCTGCGTGTCGTAGGAGCCGACTAAAGGGACGGTGATAGTTGGGTTTGCTGCCTACTACATCTATTTCTTGCCAGGAATGCTAATGCAGCCTCGGAAAGGTTCGTGATCCCGTAAAAGGCCTACTATCTTTCGGCGAAAATGTATGGAATCGTATGGGTACATGGAATGTCAGAGGAATAAATGTTGAGGAGAATAAGGAGAGAGGTGATGGATGTATTTAGAAAGGGCAAATTTTGATTTGCTCGCTGTGACTGAACAAAGATGAAAGAAAAGGTGAAATTGAGTGGTGTGGATGTGAAATGTGTGCGTGGCTGGTGTGGAAGAGAATGAGAGAGGAAGAGAAGGAGTTGAATTTTGATGAGTGACCTGTGGTAAATGAAGCTATGGTAGACTTTGATTGTGAGTGGGTCCTAGAATTCTAATGGTTTAAAATTTAAGTTTGAAAAGGTCAAGGTATGTGTGGTTGTGACGTATGGTCCATCTGAGGGAAACGTTTAAGAGAGTACGATTTTTTGGGATAATCTGAATGATGTTCTGGATGGGGTGAGTAGGAGCTTCAGATTGATAGTTTTGGGGACCTGAATGGTTGGAGAGGTGATCAAAAAAGGGATGGTATAACAGGTGGTTTTTGGGGTGGCGGGAGAAAATGAGACTAAATGGTAGGAAGGTGATTGAATTCTGTAAGAAGAGAGGTATGTGTGTAAGTAATACTTTCTTTAAACACAATAGTATCCAAAGGTATACTAGAGTTGGTGTAGGGTAGAGATGGTTAATCGAAGTGAAAAGTATGATTGATTTAGTGTTGGTGAAGGAGGAGATGTTTGAAGTATGTGTTGGATGTTTAATTAAGTTAGGGGTTTAGGAATGGGATTATCGATCTTATGTTGTTCTATGTAAAATTAAGGTTAGTGGGGGCTTGGATGGAGAGGAAGGTGATACGAAAGGAAGTAAGGTAAAATTAAGAGTGAGAAGTTTAAGTGAACAAAGTAATAAGGATAAGTATGTAAGAGCGCTCGCTAGTAAATCGGTTTTAAATGTGAACAAGTTGATACTGAACAAATCTGGGGGGCAAAATGAAGGAAGCAATTGTTAGTAATGCAAAGGAAGTATGTGGATGTGTTAAAGTAGGAGTAAGAAATGTTAACAGTGAATGGTGGAATGAAGAAGGTAATGAAAGCGGTTAAAGGTTAAAAAAGAAGCGTGGTTGAATGTAGCTAAAAGCAAATGATGAAGACTCAAAGAAGATGCTTGGAAATTATATAAGGAGGAAAAAAAGAAATACTAAAAGGTGTATACGTAGGAGAAAAACAAGAGGTAAATGAACAGTTTGGGAAGGAGGATGAATGGGGATTACAAGGGAATAGGAAGCTTCTTCTGGAAGGAAGCGCGAAAAGGTTAAGAATGAGAATAAGGGGAATCTGCTTAGAAATATGAATAAGGGATGGTGCTTTTGTAACTGATGAAGTAGGTGTGAGAGAAGTGTGTGTGAAAAGAACACTTCGAGAATCTGCACAATTTAACAGTAATGAAGAGGTGAATAGTGAATGTGTGTGGGTTTGTGGTGCAAGAAGGAATAGGTTATTTTGGGGATGAGGTTAATAGTAAGGAGGAGGTAATGGTAGAGTGAAAAAGTTGAAGATGGTAAATCTGCCAGGGTATAGATGAAAATTACTGGTGAAATGATCAAGAACGGAGCGAGATGGTGATTGATTGGATTTGAGTTGTGTAATAAAAGCGTTTATGGAGAGGTTATAGTTCCAAGGGATTGGAGGAGAGCGGTAATAGTACCCTTATTATAAGGGTAAGGGAGAAAAGGGGAACTGTAAGAAAATTATAGTTGACATAAGTTACTGAGGTGTTGTAGGGAAGGTTATATGGCGGGTATTTTGGTCGAACGGTGCGTCGAGTGACTTGAAAGGACTGATTGTGAAGAACAAGGTGCGTTTAGAGTGGTAGAGGATGTTGTGGATCAATCTTACATTGAAAAAAATGATTGAGAAATGAGGGAGAAGAAATATTGTATTTAGGTTTTATAATGGATTGCAACAGGCGTATGATAGAGTAAATAGGGAAGCGTTATGAGGTGGTTAGTTGATATATTTGGTGTTGGTGGTAGGCTTCCTGAATGGAAATCAAAAGTATGTATGACGATAGTGAAGCGTTGTGTAAGAATAAATGGTGAATTGGTT
>JABUQX010085275.1:37500-48387 GCA_015478945.1 Trachelipus rathkii
TGAAACAAATGATTGAGAAAATTGACGGGAGAAGAATATTAATATTGTATTTAGGTTTTAAGGATTTGCAACAGGCGTATGATAGAGTTTATAAGGGGAGGTTTATGGCAGGTGTTAGTGAATTATGGTGGTTTTGGTGGTAGACTTCTGAATGGATCAAAGTATGTATGACGATAGTGGAACGTGTGTGTAAGAATAATGGTGTCAATGGTGATTGGTTTAGGATTAATAGCGAGTGAGACAGGGTTTGTTGGTTATGTCTCCTTGGTTATTCAATTTGTATATGGATGGGGGTTATGAAAGAATTCGAAGGTGGGGATGGCAGAAAATGGTGTTAGAATGGTGGAGAATGGAGATGAGTGGGGGTGGCCTACCTATTATATGGGATGATTTGGTTCTGTGTGGCGAATCTGAAGAGAGTTTGGAGAGGATTGGTAGAGAGATTTGGCAGGGTGTGGTAAGAGGAGGGGTTTGCTTGAAAGTAAACACGTGGATAAGAGTAAGGTTTGGTTGTTGAGTGAGGACCTCCTCAGTGTGAATTATGTTTGGAGTGGTGGAGCAGCTGAACAAGTGTCCTGAGTTTAAATATTTAAGGGGGTAAATATGTGGATGAGAAGGAAACGGACGATGCAGAGTGTATTAGTAGGAAAGTGTGAATGGCAGGGAAGGTGGCTTGGTGCAATTAAATCGTTTGTTGAATGTAAAGGGACTAAGTCTTGAGTGTGCTAGGGTTTTAAATGAAGGGTATGTTGTTACCTGTTTTATTGTATAGTAGGAGACTATGGTCTGGAGTAAGAAGTATAGATCTAAGTTCAATGTGTTCAGGTGGACAATCTTAGGGGTGTGCCAGGTGTGAGAAGATTTGATAAAGTGAGGAATGAACGTATTAGAGAGTGGTGTGGTGTGAAGAAAGGGGTAAATGAGAGATAAATGAAAGTATGTTGAGATCGTTTGGTCATGTGGAAAGGATGATGATAGTCAGTTGGTTTAAGCGGATGTATAGTGGCGAGTGTGTTGGGAACCGACCGGGTGGGAGAAGGAAAGGAATAAAGTGGATTGAGTCAGTAACGAATGTGTTTGAAGGAGAGATATGTTGGTTGGTAGAGGCGAGAAAGAAAGGTGTAGAACAAGAAGTGAATGGCGGGGGAATTTGTGAGGGGGTATGGTGTGGGCCCACTTGGGTCAAGGGATGAACCCTTAACATTGACGATCTACCAAAGTGAGGGTCCATCGCTGTCCATGAAGCTTTAGGGTGGATTTTCTGACTGCGATGAGTTCTGCACTAAATTAGTGGTACAGAGGGGGCGGTAAAGGCTGGGCTTTTCTTTCGAACTTGTGTCATGTTCTACTGCTTTTTCTTTTCCCGATGCCCGTCGCGCACCTTACTCCCATTCTTGGGAAATATAAGGAAGATGAAAGAAGCATATATATATCATATATTTATATATATATATAATATATATATATATATATTATATATATATATATATATATATATATATATATATATATTATATATATATTATATATATAATATATATTTATATTATATATATATATATTATATATATAAAGTATATATATATATAATATTATATATTATATTCTTCTTCTTCTTCTTCACCCTCCTCTCTCAGCCCCAATATTGGGGGTAAGGTGCTGTAGAAGCATCGGAAAAGAAAAGCAGTAGGATAACATGACAAACGTCGAAAAGAAAGCCAGCCTTACCGCGCCCCCCTCTGTACCATTAATTAGTGAGAGCCCGTCACAGACAGAAAATCCACGCCTAGAGGCATATGGGGACCGCGAAGGGCCTCACTATGGTAAATCGTCAATGTAAGGGTTTCATCCTGCCGCAGGTGCCACAACCATAGCCCCCCATAACAAAACCGCGCCATTACCTCTCCTATTAGCACCTGTATTCCTCGCCCTGCCAAACTCACATTTCTCTCCTTCCAACATTCGTTTACCGACTCAATCCACTTCTCTTCGGTCTCCCAGCCGGTCGGTTTCCCAACACACTCACCACTAATACATCCGCTTAACCAACCACGACTATCATTCATCCTTTCCAAATGACCAAACATCTTCAACATACTTTCATTATTTCTCTCATTTTTACCCCCACTTCTTTCACCACCACACAACTTCTTCGTAAAAATAAGTTCATTCTCATTTTATTAATTCTCTTTTCACACCTAGCATGCTCCTAAGATTATGTCGCATCTGACACATTGAAACTTTATGATACTATACTTCTTATAATCAGACCATTAGTCCTCTACTAACCATAACATAACACAGGTAACCAACATACCCTCATGTAGACCCCCTACGCACTCAAGACTTAGTCCTTTACAATTCACCGACGATTTAATATGCACCAGCAACCTTGCCTGCCCGATTCACAACTTTTCCTAAACTACACTTCTGCTCATCCGTTCCCTTCTCTCATCAACAACATACCTATAATATTTAAACTCAGACACTTGTTCTAGCTGCTCACCATCTAACATATAACTTCACACCGAGACTGTCCTCCATCACAACCATAACCTTACTCTTATATATCGTTTACTTTCAAACCCCTCCTTTTTTACACACCCTGCCAAATCTCTAAACCAATCCTCTCAAACTCTCTCAGATTCGCCACAAAAGAACCAAATCATCGCATATAATAGGTAGGGAACCCTCCACTCATCTCCATTCTCTACCATTCTTTCTAACACCATTTCTGCCATCCCCACCTCGAATTCTTTCATATACCCCATCCATATACAAATTGAATACACCAGGAGAGCATATACACAACCCTGGTCTCACTCCGCTATTAATCCTTAACCAATCACCATTGACACCCATTTATTCTTACACGCCCTTCACTATCGTCATACAAACTTTTGATTCATTCAGAAGCCTACACCAACACCATATATCACTAAGACCTGCCATAAAGCTTCCCTATTAACTGCTATCATACGCCTGTTTGCAGATCCCTAAAACCTAAATATAATTTATTCTTCTTTCTCCCTCATTTTCTCAATCATTTGTTTTATGTAAAAGATTTAATTACATCCACACATCTCTACCATTCCCTAACGCACCTTGTTTCTTCACCAATCAGTCCTTCAGTCACTCGACGCACCTTTTCGACCCAAAATACTAGCATATACCTTCCCTACAACACTCAATCAACTTATTCCCCCTATATTTTCTACAGTTCCCCTTTTCTCCCTTACCCTTAGATATAAGGGTCTATTACCGCTCTCCTCGCAAGTCCCTTGGAACAATAACCTCCATAAACGCTTTTATTACACAACTTCCAAGATCCAATCAATCCATCTCGCCTCCGCTCTATATATAATATTATATATATCTCCATTCTTCATATATAAAGCTATGTCTATATACATAATATTTAACTATATATATATACGGTATATATATATATATATATATATATATATATATATATATATAATATATATATAATATTATATATATATATATATATATATATATATATATATATATATATATATATATATATATATATATAATATATATATAATATATATATTTTATATATAGTATATATATATATATATATCTAGTATACTATATTATATATATATATTATATATATATATATATATATTATATGTTTAGTACACAAATACTATCTGTAGATAAAATCTTTAAAGTTAAATAATATATTACCTTTCAAATTTCTTTCTTTTTTTTTTTTCCTTTCTTTAAATAGATGTCATCATTTTTTGTTTGTCAATTTTTTACTTGTTATCTTCTTTGTTGATTTACTTATTATTCTTTGTTCTTTATTATGTACATAATATATTAATATTTCTTATTTTCTTTATTTTTCTTGTTTTCTATTTTATTCCTTTTTATTTATATTTTATTCTCTATAACATATATTTCTTTATTCTTTTCACAATTTAATGTTTCAACTTTTATATCTTTAAATATTAATAATAATTACAAAATTATCTACAAATATTTTAATATACTATCTTTCTGAAAAAGATATGAAATAATTAATAAATTTATCATTCTTCCACCTCTCTGCTTCTTCAATTTTGTTAACATTATACATTTGAAGAAGTTCTTATTTGTTAGTTTAATTTTAATCTTTTATTCTTCTGGATTTCATTTTTCCATTTTCTTATCTTTTATTGTTCTTTGGTAAATATATCAGCAAATTGATCATTACTGTTCACCCATTCTATTTTGTTTATTTCTTGATTATTTATATATTCTCTTATCGCTGATATTATAATTCTCATACTTTTAATTTTTGATTGTCTTTCCGACATTAGTGTATCTACAAGTGTCTTACTATCTGTTCTTAGAATTATAGGTATCTTTTTGTTAGTAATTTCTTCCCACATTTTTTGTATATATATAATGATTGTTCTATACCTTCAAGTAAGCTATTTGCCTCTGCTTGTATGACTGAATGATTAACTTTCTTCGATTTGTTTGATTTCCACATTATAGGTATCATTTTTCCTTCTTTTTATCTCAGCAAAAATTATACAGCCCATTGTGGTTTTATCTCCTTCTCTATTAGCAAATGATGAATCACAGTATGTTATTAAATTCTCAATTTTCCTCATTATTTATTTGTATGATATTTGATTCATTTCTGTATTTTTTTTTTTGTTATACTTGAAGTTCTGTATATAATCTTTGGATACTCAGCTTTTTTCTCCCTTGCTCATTTTACTAACTATATAAGATAGATCTGGTCTTGTATTTGTTGCCATCCAATTTAAATTTTCCCGCTATTGTTGGTATTCTTTACTTCTTTTTTTTATCAAGTTTTTTCTCTTGGTTCTCTTTTGTTTGTTATTTCATTAATTTTACCTTCTCCAGTAAGAGTCTTTTGATCCATTATATATATGTTCATCCTTGATATAATTGAAACTCCTAAATATTTTAACAGGGTTTACACTTTCTGTGAATAGTTCAGAAAAAATAAAAATTGGTCAGGGAAAGTCCGGGGAAACGTTTAAGATATGCTGAAAGTCAGGGAATTCCAAAAAAGTCAGGGAAATTTTAAAATTTTCAAAACCATATGAAGAATGATCATGGACCAAGTTGGCATATTATATTGATATATTATTTTTTCCTTACTGAATAATTGTGGAATAAGAGATGTATTTGACAAGTGAATGAAAAGGATGGGCGAGGGACATTCCATTAATCTACTTCTATCCTGTTTTCTTTCTATTTTTAGTTCACTATTACCTACTATTCTCCTCTTCTGTTTGTAAGGTTATCCCAAGTTCACACCTTTCGTTGAAGGTGATTGGTATAATGATCTGTTTTAAACTTGTATGACTTATTGACAAATCTGTTTTACTATCTTTCTTTGTAGGGATTCTTATACTTTTTGAGGTGTTTTTTATTTTTTTATGAGGTTGACGAAAGTTGATTTTTTTGGAACTTTTTTTGTGGCAGTTTGAAGGTATTTATTTGATTTATTTATAAAATTGACTTCAAAACAAAAAACTAACTTTAAACGACCAAGTGATTGGACGTCCAACTGAATCGCCAGTTTATTAAGTGGTTGGTAAGGATCTGATAGTTCCAAGGCATACGTAAAGTTGTTAAAAGAAACTTTGATCTATTAAGCTGGACGGCCAGCCGAAAGGTTTCACGATTCAGGAGGGGGAATACTCATTGAATTATTCAAACTCTGGAGCGACCGACCTCATTTGAAAAGCTTTTTCCGTTTACGTGTTCTAATAAATACAAATATTAGTGAAAGTCGTGTGCACTGAAAAATCTATGCCTTCCATCAACTTTCTAATCATCTCCCGATCTGTAATGACGCCTAGTGTTTCTATTAATACAACAGCAAAAACCAGTTCTATATCAGTTTCCATCTTTTGCATTAAAGATGATGTTACAGAATCTGAAATACTATGGGCATTAAAGGGGGTGGATGATAAAATGTCTTTAATCTCGTAGTGCAGATATATGGGGAAACATTTAAATTAATGTGTTTCCAAATAGTGCGGTAGCTTCAAATTTTAAATGGGGCCGATGAAATGTAAAAATATGTGATTAACCAAGGACTTGCTCCCTATTTTTCTAGAAAGCAAAAACACAATACACTCTACTTTGCAGTGAAGCTCATTCCTACCCTTGAATTATAAATTCAAAATATCTGTTAATGGTTGTAAGATGGTGATTTGGTCTTCTCTAAGAGACTTTGATTAGTTAATTTTTTCTTCTATAGTACTGGGAATCACATGTTATGGTGGAATTGTGGCAATTATTAATTAGGACTGATATTTTCGCATGGAATACGACAGTGGATGTGAGGGTTTTCTATAAATATAAGCAATTTTTAGTGAGATTCTGAAAAGAACATAAGTCTGATTTCTCCAAAAGAACAGTGCATAAATGCTAATATGATCTCATGAAAGTATTCATATTTCCTATCACGCCAAAAAATGTTGAAAAAGCTGCCATAAAGAGATATGAATGAACATCTTCAGAGTTTCCAAAATCGAGAAGCCAAAAAAGAAGAGAAATAAAATGGTGAAAAAAGAAAATTATCCATACAGATCTATAAACTTGAAGAGCAGAGAAAGATATTAAAACTGAAAGCTTTGACAAAGAAGACGCTATAAATCAAAAATTCAGATGCTTGAGAAAAAAAAAGTTTACCTAAATCTCCCCCATTTAGAACTTTTTGTGATCACAGTGGACGTTATGCACCTAGGCTATTTAATTTAAGCTTTTAATTTATTTTCTTTTTGTATAAATAAAACTTTACTTTTGGAAAAAATAAAAAAAGGAATGCGTTGGATGGCTATGGGGAAGGTATAGGCTGATTACTAAAAAAAAAATTTTTTTTTTTAAATTCATCCATGATGATGAACAGTTTCTAAAGTAAATTTTCGATAATTTAGTGTATGAACTGAGTAAATAGGTTTCAATAATGATTAATAGATATTTTATACGCCAAAAATAATGAACACGCTGGTGAGGGAAAATTTGCGGAGTTGGTCAGGGAAAGTCAGGGAATTCAATTTCAAAATTTCAGTGTGAACCCTGTTAAATGATCTCAAACTATTTTCTCCTATTTAAAAAATGTTCTTCAATTCATTTATTTTAGTGTTTTCAAATTTTTTACTTCCTACCCATAAAATATCATCTACATGAGTACATAATAATCCTTCTAAATTATTTGAATCATTCATTATAAATAATGTTGGTTCCATTTTACTTTGTTTTAGACCTATTTTGATTAATTGTCTTTTCAATGACATATACCACATCATAGCAGCATCCTATAATCCATATACTGTTTTATTTAATCTCCAAAGTTTACCATCATTAAATTCTGGTGGTGGTCTTAGATATACTTTTCTTGTTATTATATCTCCTTGTAAGTAAGCTGCTGAAATATCCATAGCATTTATTTTCCATTTCTTTTCCTGAGCTATGGTTATGTATTTTCAATTGCTTTCAAATGAAACAGTTTGCCCGCACCTGTTTTTTTCTTCCACTGTTTCTCTTCATATCCTTTAGCTAATAATCTAGCTTTAAATTGTTTTCTCGTTATAATTAATAATAATTTTTCACTAATTACCCATCTTACATTAATTGCTTTTTCACCTTTATCTATTACTTCTTCAAAAACATTATTCTTCTTCCAATTTTCTATCTCTATCATTTTGGCTTGTTTAACTTCTTCATTAGAATGATTATAATAACTTTGATTTACCTCTTCATTTTCATATTCACTATCTATTTCATCTCTATCGTCCTCACTTTATATCAATGATCTTCCTTATTATTTTCTGTCATTTTCATATTCCACATTCATATATTTTTTCAATTCTTTCAAATCTATAGTCATATATTCTATCTGTATTAAAATTGCGTATTTAAACATCTATTAACTTTTTAAACACCTCTAAACTTTCTAGCTCTACTATGACATAGGCAATTTTAATATATCTTCATTATTTTTTTCATTTCATTTCATAGTAATTTAACCAATTTTATATATTTTTTGGATCAGTTTCTTCATATTCATCAATATGCTGTCATTTCTTCTCTTCTTCCTTTGAATTTTCTTTTTTCATTAATCAGTTTCATCTCTATAATATTTTTTAACCATAATTTCATCTTTATTAATTCCCATTCTCGGATTTGAGTGAATCTATTCATGTTTTCATTTTTCCTTCTTCTTCACATCCATCTTTTTAATTTTCACGGTTCGTTATTATTTTCCATTTATTCTATTTTCTTTGAATTCTCGTTGAGTGTACTTTTGATACAGCTCTTAAAGTACCCTCCATGTTTTACTATGATGGTTTTCTCATTTACACACATTACCTTAGCTGGTCCTCTCCATTCTTTATCAATGTTTCTTTTATAAAAGAACTTCTTCACCCTATATTTTAATTTTTTGAAATGTTACTCTATTTGACTTCTTGAATAAAGCACGTTTTTTTAGTTTCAATGAATTTTCATATTTCTCTATCATGTATTATGTAGCATGGTCTATTGTCTCTAATATGTCTTTAATCATTCATCTGTATCTCTCTTTTGCAGATGGGTCTTTATCGTGATCCTCGCGTCCCCCATAGTGCATGTGCCATTTGTTGTGCATCGTGCATTTAGCATTTGGTCCATCATGCATTATCTTTCTCAACACCTAATTTCTTTCCTTCCTCATGTTTTCATAAATTTCCGTCTTTTCAATCCACCTTCTTTATTACAGTTTCTAACTTTTTTTTTTAATTCCCACGCAATTATTCCCGCCTTAATATACCGTATAAGGTTGCCTCCCTTTTTTTTCCCTTTTTTTTTTCCCGTCAAGCCCCTTGGGCATTGGGTGCCTCTTCCCAGCATGGGTTTTCAGCTCACGCCCACACTTCCTCCACCGGTGGATGAGGGTACGAGTTGAAAAACGGTCATTATAGCTTACCTCGTGAACTGGGGTCCGGCCAATTGTAAGGGAATCCGAACCAGGCTATATGTACCACTGAGGAGGTCCTGTTCTGCGCATCCTTGGTGTATATATTCGGGCTTTAAAACGTGAAGATATAAGGTGTCGTGTGGTACACGGTGGGTACCGGCGTAAGAGTCCCTCGGAGGATCTTCCCGAGGCCACATCCCACAGCCGTACCTACTGGGTTGGTTCCGGTGAGGTTTGCGTGGAGTCTCTGGACCGTAACCTGTTTGTGGGAAAAGGAATTACCCTTCCTTATGAAATATACGCCTTTCCAGCCCATCCTGTTATTCCCTTTTATGTTTCATTTGCTTTATTGTCATTACTGCTCATTCATGGTGGCGAAGTTTGAAGGTTAAATTTATTTTGTTATGGAAAATTTTTTTTAAAAGAAAAAAACATGTTTTATGTGTGTAAGGTCTAACAACCGCATCAACAACAATTACCATCTGGTCAGGTTTCCCAGCCTGAACCCTAACCCGCGGTCCCTACTACTTCTAGACCAAGTACCTATGCTTTACTTCCTTCTTCTACACCTGAGGGTCCTTTGCATAATTTAACGATTCGTCGACACTGTAGACCCCCTAAGACCCCAGGTGCCCAACGTATCGGCAATCCCCACAAAGGTAACGGAGCCTCGTCATAGTCGTTCTCCAAATCGTTTACTCCATATGCTGCACCCCTCCCAGGAATGCCAGCAGACGCATCATTCCCGATATATCACATACTGCGATCCATTCCCTCCCAAAGCTCTCACTGAGCACAGAACCATTTCTTCTCAGTGATGCACTTGAAAAAGATTTAGGAGTTGAAACCTCTCAGTCACCAATATTTATTGAGAAAATGGGTCCCATTCTCGTACACCGGCTGCTAAACCGAAACCGCAAAGTTCCAAGATTCTGTCATTCCGTGTAACTGTTATGCTCTCGCAAATAGTTCCCTCATTTCTCCTCTCTGATGTATAATAAGAAACACATCCAAGGCACTATTTTAATTGTTATGAAACAGGAACTACGAAGATTACCGGCTGTCATTTAATTGAAATAGTGCAGCAGAAAATGATTCGGGTCGGGTTAAAAATATTTTATAGGATTTCCTCCTCTCGTAGGGACTCGCCCTGACACGTTCTGGAATAAACCCAAATTAGGTCTCGGTTTTACTGCTCACCTTTAATACCCAGTGTCATATCAGCCGTATCAAGAGGTGGAAAATAGGGTTCAAACAAGTCATAGTGTTATTTGGCACGTTTATTCCCTCGGAGCACAACGTTGCTTCAAATGTCAACGGTTTGATTCATCCAAATACTGTAGGGGGACCGGTTGACCATATCCCCATTTATCCTGTGCGGAGAATTATTTACATTCCCTGTGAACAATACCTCCCTAACTGAGGAGGACCCCCTAGTGCTTCTCCCTTCACAATGCCCGTGCTTTTCCTGTTTGAAGGAAGGTTTTGAAGTTATGTACCATACCTAAATTGAAATGACGACGCGAAATAACGCCAGCTCAATGAACGGCAAAACTGTTCAAGGGTAAATCTTCGCCTAAGTACAGCTGCCGCTATTGGATCCAGCGGGATCAATGAGCCGCCAACCAACCCCATCCCTAACAAAACTGGCTCTTGATTCTAATCCAGTGAAACGTCAGGCATTACTGCACCTGTCTGCCTGATGTTACCCACACTACGGCTGTTGCTCAAATACGTACAAAAAGCAGTCCTTGATCCAATCTTCCGTCTAAGTAAAGACCTAATGCCAAGTATAGCTCTCTCATAACAAATCCAGCATGAAATACTAAGCTAAGTTCAATCCAACACAAACTTGGAAAACATCTCTGCCGAAAGACACAACTGTCACATTACCCAGCCAATTGGTTTCCAAACTTATG
>JABUQX010085276.1:0-45803 GCA_015478945.1 Trachelipus rathkii
TAAGACACTCAGAATGCCGGCTATAAACCGACTCCGGCTGCCAGCCTTTGGCTCCGGCTCCGGTCCCGTGTGCGACTAAGGTTTTCTCCACCATTGTAAAATTTGATCAGATACTTCTTGTTTGTATCAAGATATTTTGTGAGCGCCTAAAAAAAGTCTTCTTACGATAGTAAAAATTGATACGTGTATTGAGAGACATGATGACCAGCGCTCGGCTCGATTCAGGCTCCGATTCAGGCTCCAACTCAAGCTCCGGCTCCGACTGTCGACTTCACCTTTTTTACCGAGTAAAAGCTGGACCCTGGGTTGGAAATTGTGAAAACAAAAAAAATACGCAAAAAACAGAAATTCTGTTATAAAAAAAAATACATACTTGTATTTGATCCTGAGATTCTTGGAATTAGCGGATTTTGACTGGGGAATGGGGAAGTTGTATTTAGTGTCAATCAGTTCTTTTTGGTAATAATAAATAAATTTCTGTATCTACAAAACCATTTAGATGTCTAAAAAAATAGTTACAGCATGATGTTCAGAGTGAGAATTGGTTGTTACCTAGTTTAGATTAATAAAGGAAGAGAAAATGGGAAGAATTTTTTGGTTGTTGCCTTCGAAAAGTAGCGGGTCTAGTTATGAAGTCTCCCTTAAAATTACATTAAAGATTAAAAACACAAAATTGGTAAAAATTTTAATAATAATTAGAGTTAAAGTCGAAATTTAAATTTACTATTTAAATTTTCGATCTTAAGTATAGTTTTTAAGAGTTTTTGTTTTTTTTTTGTTTTTTTTTTTTTGCCTTCCATTATGATAACCTTTCTTTAAGCGATTAAGTGTTTGTCAGTCAGTGTGAACATAAAAGCCGTCCGATTACTATAGTGAAACTAACGCTCTTAAGAATAGTGAAAGGTTTTGCCTATTCATATGGTTAAATATGTCGCGAGAGTAATTGCCAAAATTAAATGAATTCACCCATCTCTCTCGTCTCTCTCTCTCTCTCTCGATCCTCCTCCTTCCTGAGGTCTCTCGTCTCGCTCTTTCCTTCTCGATCTCTTCTCTCGTCTCTCTTGCTCTTCGAATTTGAAGTTGTTTTGAGCCTAATATTTGGAAAAAATAATTTTTAAACAAGAATTTTATTATTCCATAAGTTTGCTTAATAATAATTAATAATAATAATAATATAATAATAATAATAATTAGAATGAATAATAATAAATAATAATGAATATATAATAATCAATAATAATAAAAATAATGTATACATAATAATAATGAATAATAATTAATTATAAATAATAATAAAATAATTAATAATTATAATATAATGATATAATAATGAATAATAATAATAATAATAATAATCAATATAATTATAATAATAATAATGAATTAATAATATTTAACTGATCCTAATAATTGATAATCATTTCATTAGTTATTCGATATGATAAAAATAAAAATAACAATAATTAATAATGAACTAATAATGAATAATAGATAATAATAATAATATATAAATAATATAATATATATAAAATAATAATCGAATAATAATAATAATAATAAATAATAAATAATAAAATAAGAATTGATAATATCATTTCATTATATTCATAATGATAAAAATAAAACTGCTTACTACTGCTTCTAGTCATATCTTTTACTATACTTACTACTGACTCCTTCAGAAGTACAAGTTTGCCTATTTCAGCGATCCTTATTTTATTATCACATATAACAATTATATTATTAATTTATATGGCTGCTAGAGCTATATGAATGCAGTTTATCTAGTTTGGTAATATTTTTCCCACAATGTTAAAAATTTCAGGTATATACCTATTCATATAATTTCTTTCTTGTTCACTTGAATTCTTATTATTTCATGTTTTATATTGCTTAAAGTTGTTATGTTATTTAAAATACGTATATTAACTTTCAGACAGTTTGAAGGATCTCAATCGATTGAAACGCTGACATTACAGAGTATTAAATTACTAAAACAAAATCCATGTCCTGGTATTAAATCACATAGAAACTCTGCACTCGGAAAGTTTATATTTTTATTACCAAAGATATGGTATTTTGTGCTGCCCCTAAAGCAGTATAAGCGCTAAGCGCAAACATATACCCACCCCGTCCGCGTTAACTCCGAACATAACTCACCCTGGAGATGCATCTATGATATAGAATTTATGTGAGATCAACTATTAATTAGAGGTCTAATCATACTCTCTATTTGGTCACGCAATTAGGATCAGTTAGTTGTTGGCACAAATCTAGATACAAGTTTATCAATTATTAATAGTTCTTTAATATAGCAAAACTAAAGAATAATAATATACGTATTTATGACAATTTGAGACAAGCAATTCCTTGAAACACGGGCTTCACAATGAGAAAGAAATATAAGACAAGTCATTACCATTAATATAAATACTACAGATAAAACAACACTATATATATCATAGTTCGTTATAGTATATGTTTACTGTGCAGTAATAAGTAATTCGCACACTATCATAGACTTCAGTTGATCACGACAAGACGCAATACTGATATACTAGCTGCAATACTCTTAGTTTCAATCTACTTCCTCTCTATTTCATTTCTCTGTGTGCATTGTACTGTATCAGGGAAAATAGAAAGTTTTAACTACACAAAAGCCCCTCCTTTTGGGGTAAAGAGAAAAAAAGATAATAGATGATGATAGTCTGGACAGATTTCGATAGCACATTTTTAGGACATTTTTTTGTTATCTATCAACACAGATTTTAAAGTATGTTCATGGATATTACAGCGATTAATGTTTCAAATTTGTTTTTAAGCACTATTATGTCTATCTAAATCTTAAAGGGCAAAATAATTACAAATGTCAGAGAATAATAAAACTAAAGCAAGTGCACAACAAGAAAGACATTTCCAACATCAGTTAGTCATTTCCAATCCTTTATTTTTATTATTATTATTTTATTATTATTATATTATCTTATTATTGATTATTATATACATATATAATATATGATAATTAAATAACATATTATACTATATCTATATATGGTATATATATATGATATATATAGTATATAGTAGGTATATGTATATATATTATATATATATATATATGTATATATAATATAGTAATATAATAGTATAATAGTATATTATTGTTGTTTTTTTTACAGTTAACACCACCACTTACGGGCAAAGCCCTTATCTAGGAGGGGGTTGTGCTCAAGTTTTTGTCTGAGCAAGACGGATCCAAGAAGAGAACAGCTCACAACACACACTCAGACGTCCGACCAGTGACGACCTGGGTCTTTCGCTTAGTTGGGCGAGTGCTTAACAGCTGAGGCAATCCGTGATTGCCATTTTTGGTGCTTGACTCCATTCCTTCTCTGACTTATACAGCCGACTTCCGAATGTCCATTCGTTCTTATTTTCTTAAGTTAATAACATAAGCTAAATCCAAAATGATGTTGTTCCACTTTATTAATTTAATTACTTTATATCAAAAAAGAATCAAGAATCGTGAATTTTGTGCGTCCTCCGATCATATTAAAATAGAGGTTAATTTTCTTAATTTTGTTTTAAATTTTATAAAATTTTGTAATTACTATTTCTAAAAAGTTTCTCACAGTCTGAACAAATATTGCTCCTCAGGAACATCTCCTTGCCATCATTCAAACTCTAATACCCTGATCGTTGCAAGCTTGTGTTTCCTTGGTACTGGACTTTCCTTATTCCTTCTTCCTAATCTTCTCTTTTCTTTAATCACTCTCTTTAATCGCGTCCGGTTCCTTCACACGCAGTCGGCTCATATAATATATGATATTATATATATTAATATTATGCAAAACTAAGGTATAATTAATATATATATTATATATTATATATAATTATATATATATATAAGATATATATATAGTATATATAAGTATATATTATATATAATATATATATTAAGTATATATTTACATATATAGCCATTCAAGTACACTTCAGAGTCCCTGTGTGAACATCGCCTGAAATACTCGCGTAGCTGTATATCCTGATTAACCGTCGTTCTTCAACCCGTTTGCCAAAAGCAGCACTGCCCAGTTGCGTTGACTGCAGTAATAGGTCTTTCCCCTCACTATGGAACTTTTATACTTTCTCAAAGCATCTTTTGATGATCCTCCACAAAATATTCGTCGTGTAGAGACATTTTGCAAATAGTTGTTTTTCTCATAGAAGATCTTACCAGCAAAACAGAAATCGCCAATCCCTCGCGGGGGGGGGGAAAAAAACATTTTTAATCGGAAAAACAAAGATAGATGATTTTTTTTTTCCTTACTTTAGGGGAGAGAAATTAAAGAATGACAGCATCCTCAAATAAACCTTTTCGCAGCACCCGAGTAGTTATCAATATACCATTAGAGGCAAGAACTTAAAATTTTAAGTTCTTTCTTAATTTATCGTAATTTAAAGAAAATGACAAAGTCGTTATTGTAAAAATACTATATTGAATTTTAATGTCCTTTTTTCATGGAAGCTTTATATAATTTTAAAGCTAATTTAAAAATTACACAGTCATATTCATGTAATATGTAAATAACTGTATATGTAAATTAGTTCATATATACTTGATAGTATATATAGAATATAATATAATAGATATAAAAGTAAGTTTTTAGAAAAGTTAATTAAAACTTTTATAGTCTCATGTATATATAATATATATATATTATACTTATTATTATATAATATGTAGTATATATATATATTTCTCAGCCATCCATCTCTTGTTAGGCAGAACCTGTCAAGTGTTTCTCCTCTAGACTCAAGGCATAATTCCCTCCATATACACAATTTGTACTCCTCAATAATATTTTGGTGTCCTCCTCTTTTCACTATACATCCTGACAGGTCTCATAAGATTTCTATCTTCTCCTCCGTAGGTTCTGTCTTGGTGCTGTGCAGTTAGGACTGTATAATGACTCAACTTTGACTCTCACCCGTTTCAAACGTCAATGGCCAACACGCTCACGCAATACGTTTCCTATGTACACAGTACTAGCGTTATCGCACTAAAGGAAGTTCTATACAAATGGATCATATCATGTAGATTCACGACATGATACGTCGCTATCCAACTCGTGTCTTCGATCTCTCCCTACCTTTAATTGAAACCGTGACGTAATCATTGTTTAATTTCTTCACTCCCTCTCCTTTATACCTCACCTAACCACACACTTCCACAGCCTTCTCCTCTTTTCCAGAGAAGGTGCTCGCGCTTATTGTAGACTATTTTGTATGAATATCTTTTTTCCGTAGTGCCTTGTAGATTGCGCGACATGTACGGGTACCTCCCCAGAGAGTCTGTCCCGGTTTCTTCCTCCGGAGTTATCATATTGGTTTCGCGCAAAGCTTTGCTAGGTGTGTTTTATAGTGCCGGCTGCTAGTCTGTTTCGCGAGCACCTCCTCCTCTTGAAATTACTAGGACTTGGGACCGGGGCGCAGGGATCGTTTTATTGATCCCTGTGTTTTAGAGTTTTTTTATTATATATATGATGTTGTAGTACGGTATTTATAAGTATATAATATTAATATATAGACTAGTATGTAGTATATAAATATATATTATATGAATTATATTAATGATATAGGTATATGTAGTATAGTATAGTATGTAGGGTGTAAGTAGATGTTTGCGGCGGGTGTGTGTGTGTTGTGTGTGTCGTGTGTGTGTGGTGTGTGGTTGTGTGTGGTGTGTGTGGTGTGTGGTTGTGGGAATGGTGTGTTTGTGTGTGTGTGGCATGTGTGTTGGTACCGTTACCATTAGTAATACAATTTAGCGTAACTATTTTTGCGTTTGCGTTAGAACATAATACTATGCGCTTTTCAGACGAGAGAATAGTTAACAATTGCTTCTTCATCTTTTGTTGAACTTCGAAGAATGTCAAGACCTCATATGCATTTTCTGGAAAATCAGGTTTCCTATTTTGGTTTTCACCTAAAAGAAATATGTCATTTAACGTTAGACATAAGTACCTGCTATATGGACTTCATTATGAAAGAGCCTAAAAATTTCCTTATCTGTATTTGCACTGTATATTCGTTAAGGTGAAATGTAAATTATTATCATTCACATCCACCATTACCATATTCCCCAAGCTCAACTTAAGAAAGAGACTCCTTAACCCATTTTGAAAGATTTTTTCCTCCAGATACTAAAGAACAAAATATATTTTCGTAATGGTTTTCGCATTTAAAATCAATACTTTTTTACATTTTTGCCGTTCGAAAGCTACAAAAAAAATATGAGATAAGAAAAATATTAGAGATTTGCTCTGAGACAAAATGGACAGAACTAACAAGAAAAAAAAATACGTCTGTGAGTCTTTCTTTTTTCTGTTAAGTTTGAGACACGTATGAACGTTCAGAACATATTTCACTTATTTAAATTTTATTTAATGCGTGAACTTAAGTAAGTAGATTGACTTTTTGCGTTGCAAATTGCGTCTTAATTCATGAGGAACAGGAAGATGTTTCTATTGCAAAGTTAGCTGTCTTACTTATGACTTGGAAAAATTTCAGACTTCTATTTTTAGAAATATATTAAATCTTCAATAAGGTAGTGAAGCGCATACCTCATAGTAATATATATAAGTATATAGTATATATACAACTTATATAATATTATATATATATATTATATAGTATATATAAGTATATATATATATATATTAGTAGTATATTAATATTTATATGATATATATATATATATTTTATATATATATAAAAATTTATATATTATGTTATAGTACTATAATATAGTATAGTATATATGTTATATATATTCATGGATAATTATATATTTATATCATATATATTTATAGTTTCATGAGCTAGTATAATTCGGAATCTTCTTAGTTTTTTGACAGTACCGAGATTTACAAGAATTCCAAAAAATGTATTGAAAGAATGAATAAAATAGCTGAATATATGTAGTAGTATAAGATCCCTTAATACAGAGTTGGAAAAATATAGTTTTTTTTTATATCTTTTAAAAAATAAATCTAGTAGAAGTTTCATTATGTAACAAATATTTGAGCTTCTCGAAATGCCTCGTTATTTTGCTTTTATGTGTTGGAATGCTTGAGTGATATGATGAGAGAATCAATGAAACATATATTAAATAGTTCTTAGTTTAAACTTGTTAAAAATCTGAAGTTTCATTGCTTAAGAAGATATTTTATATATTTTTGTGTACGTATAGTTAGTACTAACAGATACTGTACATGTGTACTTGTACTTTATATTAATGTAATAAGGTCAAGAAATCACCACTGTCTTTGGACAGAATCCTTGAAACTCAAACAGATCATTCCGTGCAGTAATAAGTGTTTACAAGTTTCTGCAAGCCGGGTTCAAGTGTTTAGTGGGCGGGGTGAAAAAAAAATTATATCTTCAAAACTACGAATAGCTACAGCGAAAATGAATACAATTTTGGAATCAGCGCTTGGTAAAATTTTGGATTGAGCAAGTAACTGGATAAAAATTATTAGTTTGTTAACAGTGATTATAAAGGCCTATTTTCGATGACCTTTTTATTTGTGTTACTCGTCTAAAATTAGGATATAGACTTTCTATTTAGAATTGGTCTGCTTTTTTACGAAGGAAAGGTAGCAGAGGGTATGAGGCCGAGCCGATGCAGGAGTCGGTGGTCTCTCGGCCTATCCGGGTGAACTACTGGGGTAGGATAATCCCCCTCCGGGGAGGGTCTCGCGGAACTCCCGCTCTTTGGTATTTGGGTGTACGGGGTATGGAAAACGTCCCTCCCCTAAGGGGGTGACTGGAAAACGTCCCCTGTGTTCCCCGTTGGCTCGAGCCCCCTATTGCGCCGTGAATATATCTTGTACAAATAAATATAAGTATAATAGATATATATATAGAATCATATTATATATAGTATATGATAATATATATAGATAGTATTATGACTATATATATACTATAGAACTATGTCCCAGCGATGAATACTTTTTCCTATTAAAAAAAATAGCCAATTTTTATGTTTGATTTTTTTTTTGTGTTGTTTTTTTAGCAGTTTTCCTAACGCAAGAATTTTACAAGGGATGTCCAAAAAATGAATTTCATTTCCTCTGTAGCTTGTTGTAGTTTTCGAGATGTGATTTTTTTTTTTTTCTTTGTTTTTTTTTACATACTTTCTGCTGTAAAATTTTGTCCAGCATCGACAAAAATTATAAGTTGCTTTTTCCGGTAAGCGTTGTAGGTTTTTGAGATATGATTGTGGCTCTTCTAGAGGCTGGGCCCCAATAATAATATGTAATGAATAATCAATAATAATAATATAATATAAAAAATATAATAATTAAAATAATAAATAATATGAATTAACTTAATAATAATAATAAATAATGAATAATGAATAATATAATATAATATGAAGAGAAAAATAAAAGAAGTATAAATAAATAAAAATAAACATAATAATACATAAAATAATGTAATAATGGAATTATTGAATAAAGTTCACATAATAATGAAATAGTATAATGAATATGAATAATAATGATATAATAACTAATAATAATATATAATAAATAATATTATCTACAACAGTATAAATAAAATATTAATAATAATATTGTATTAAAACTAAAAAAGATAATTACCTCGCTAAAGTCTAAGCAATGAATTATAACGAAAATGTTGTGACATCTTTAACATATTTTGTGACTAGGGAATAAATTCTTACAATTGTTGAAGAATACGTATTGCACGTCATTTTCATTGTTAATATTTTCTATAAGAGAAACAAATTATTCCATGTTTTTTATTATCACAGCCAAAATTAACAGAGAACTTCGAAGTTAACGAACGTAGTTTTGTTTTTCTTAAAGATAATAAAAAAAATAAAAGATTTAAAGAATAGTTTTGAAACTTTTGAACATCCACAGGTTAGTATACTATTTTTATTTATGTTATTCTTTTCTTTTTCTTTATTTTGTATAACTTTTATTTCAATCTTGGCAACTGTCAAAAATATAAATATATATATATTACAGATATATACGTATAGTATATATATGTATGGTATATATTAATATAGTATATATATCTATATAAATAAGTAGATTATATTATATATAATAAGTATATATATATAGTAATATATTTATATATATATATATTGTTTATATATATAACTAATAATATATATAATATTATTATATATAGGTATATATGTTATATATAGTATATTATATTTATAGTATATATATATTAATATATCTCACCCAGGTAAGTAAAAAATGTTATGCCGGCGAACGTTTTCGGACTTCGTCCCTTTTCAGTTAAAAGTTAAGAAGAGTTAAAAAAGCTAAAAGGAGGAAAACTATCACCGGAGACCAGCTGACCATGAAGGCTATTAAAGACAGAGAACTTATTTTTTTTTTGTTTTTTTGTTTTTTTGATAATTTTTTTATTTACGGGTTATGTGTTAATTTGTGTTTAGACATAGACATAGACGTAGACATATATATTATAATTATATATATATATATAGGTGGTATATCATATATTATATATTAGTATATGTAATATATAATATAGATTTTATATATATATATATAAATTATGTTATATTTATTTATCATATATATATATTATTATATATATAGTGATAGTATATCAATAGTACTTGTAAATATCATTAGTAGTATATATTAGAATATAGTATTATAGTATAGTATATATATATATAGTAGTAGTATATATATATAATATATAATAAAAATATATATATATATATATATAGTACTATAGTATAGTGAAGTGCCGCAAAGATGTCATTTCTTTGCATCCCTGATGCGGATGGCGGATGCCGGATTGTTTGATTTTTAACATCCGACGATTGCGGATGCGGATGGCGGATGTCACATATATAGCGTAGTATATTTATATATATATGATATAATATCTATATATTTATGATATATATATAGATATATATAGTTATTAGTTATTAGTAGTAGATAGTAAGAGGTGGTACTAGTAAATATATAAGGCTATATGTCGAGTTTTAGCACATGTCGGCCATTGATTTGTTTATGGATCCTAGTTCTCAATAATAATAATTGAATGTGAAATTTGATTTCTTTACTTAATTTTCGAAGTACCTTTAAAGAGATTTTTAACATGGATTACGAATTTCTTTTGAGAAATTATTTACTATTTTCTTTTAAATGTTTCAAAGTGTGATGAAGAGTGATCAATTTTTCTGCCTGTTCTGCTGAGAGTCTGTTTCTGTTTTCAAATCATATATTAGCCAGCATTGCTAAATACTCTCGTCACTTGGAATGTCATGCTAGTTGGAGGACAGTGTTCCGAGTGTAAATGTTCCTGCAAGTTTACGCTTAAGTGTGGGTAGTAATCTAGTTGTGCAAGATTATGCTTTAATTAACATGGTGGGATTGTAACTCGGATGATAAATTTGATAGGATTAATCGTGATTTGGATCTGGTATCTCTAGGATCCGTTTTGCTTGGTGAGTGAGTTTTCCAATCTATCCTTGCCCAGGCTGGTGACTTGCATCTTTTTGATTAAGTCGTGTGTTTCTTCAATCACACTGGGCCTGTAGATAAATTCTTCCAGTGAATCTGTATTGATTTACTTGAGAAGATGTTGGTCTGTAATATTTACTTTTTTGTCTTTTATTGGATGGCTTAATTAACAGACTTCTGTAGGTATGAAGTGTTGGTCTTTGTGTGGCAAGTTTACTCAAGGCGTGTTAACATGTTTTGCTATAACTTCTACAAGATAGGATTAATCATTTGAATCCTTAAATCGTTCTTCCTTGGTGATAGTTTCAAACGTCGATTTGCGACACATCTTGTGTAATGCGTGTGTTTCCAACATCCCGTACTGGATCGTAGAAATTCTTCCAGTGATATCTGTTATTGATTACCTTGTAGAAGGTGATTGGTTCTGTAGATTTCGTTTTTCCTTTTAATGGGATGGCGGAATTAAATCAAGATGATGACGGTCTGGTTTCGGATTGAAAGATGTGGTATGGTTCACAACCTGCAAGAGCAGCCAAAGTCAAGCGATTAATTTGTTCTAATATCGTTTACAGAAAAAAAGATTTTTTGCTTTATAACGGGAATCTAAGTAAGTGCAATGAATATATAGAAGGTCATTAATTTCCATCAGGAACCAAAGCGTTTTTTTTCTAGCTCTTTTAATTTTAATAATATTTCATTCTTTTTAAACCGTTCTCATTTTCATTGTGAAGATGGTTCAGTAAATGCTGTTCCTCTTAGCATTGTAGATTTAAGTGGGTTTTACTTTACATAAGAGAAGATAGCTGTGAGAGGCGCTGATTTTATTTTGGTAGTCTTTCTTTCATGATTCAGATTCATTTTGTTATGCGTGTGGATATTATGTCATTTTTCTTTCCAAATTAAGAAGATTGTGTAAGACTTTGGGAATATAGCGATAACTTAGGGCGGTAGCGGATGAGCATAGAAGTTCGTTTTGTGAGCGTAAGGTACCTATTGTCGTGGTGGTGGTGGGGTACTTTCCTCGCATGGCATTCATTTGTAAGTGGCTTAGCTATTCAGTGGGTGGAGTTTGGGAAGAGGTGCTGATTATACTTAGAGTAAGTATGGGAATTTGTGCGTGTAACTATTCTGGTTGAAGATGTTGGAGATGTAGGGCGAAGTGGCCGTTTTGAATTGCGGCTCTTGTGATCTATACTCATGATATTGACATTTTTATATTATTTTTAAATACTAAAAGTATTTTTGATTATAAAAATTCTTATCATATCTCGACAATGACATGCCGCGCATCACTCCCAGGGCAAAGTGGCGGATGCGGATGCGGAGTGCGGGATCTTTTAATAATGTGCGAATGCTCCTCGGATGCGGATGTTACGCTGCATCACCTATAATATATTATAGATAGTATAAATGGAGTATATAGTAATATATATTTATAGTGGTGAGTGTGTAGGTATATGTATATTAATAATAGTTTATATATAATATATTATATACTAGTATATCAATATATATATAAGTATATATATATATATACGTAGTGATAAGTACCCGAAATTTTAATGAAATCAAATTTTAACAGTCTTTTTTATATATTGAAGTTGAGATTTTGTTTAAATCTAGAATCTTTACTATATAATATTGTAATAATCTAATTTGTATCTATAGACTTTTTTATTTCAACTTTATAGTATTTTAATTATTATTAATTTTCTAGAATATGTTTTGGGTTAAAGTTTTATTTCATAACTTCTTTCTTTCAATGGCAAAGAAGTATTCTGTACCCGAAAGCGAGTCGTTCCTAGATAAATTATATTAATAATGTTTAATTCGTTTTTGGTTATTACTCGCTATTATATATATATACATATATATATATAGTATAATATATTATATTATATAATATATATATAGTATATATAGTATATCAGTATAATAATATATTAGGGTATTATAGATCTATATTAAAGATATAATTGGCATGAATTCTTATTCGAAAAAAAATAAAAGAGTGAGTATTAGTTTTATTGTATTATTATTATTATTATTATTGAATATGTTTAATATTATTATTAGTTATTATTAAATTATTATTATTATTATTATTATTTATTTATCTATTATTATTATTGATATTATTACCTTATTTATTATTTTATTATATTATTATATTGTTAATTATCTCGACCAGTGGGTACAATTATCAAATCCTACAAATTGATAGATATTTATATAAATGAACTCCTGAATTAATCTCGAAAAGTTTGGAAGTAACTCAATTAGATGGGAGACGAGAGCTAGAGAGGTAGACAAACAGGCAGATAGACAGACAGACAGAAGACAGACAGACAGACTAGACCAATCACATGCCATTTTTAACAATAAAAATATTATATATATATGCTAGTTAGTATATTATATAATATATATTATATATAGTATTATATATATATAGTATGTATATATATATAATATAGTATATGATATTATAGTATAATAGTAGTATATATATAGTATAGTTATTATATAATATTATATAGTGTTTATATATAGAATCTATATATATATATAAGTATTGGGTAAATTTAATACTTGCTCAATATAGCGAAAAATGCTTTTATATTTATAATATTTCAAAAAAGTGAAAAATAATATAAAAGTACATATTTAGCAAAAGTTCAAAAAGAGATACCTCTTCCCTCCACCCTTCGCCCCCCCGCCCCTTCCCCTCCACCCCCAGTGCCCCTCCCCCAAAAAATGTGAACCGAATCAGGATTTATTGAAATTTTTGAGTCTAAAAATGTTATCCTCTCGCAAAAAAAAGTGCATTCCCACGCGTCTTTTTTTTATCGGAAAGATTCCTCCCACGGCGTAGGGTGTTTGAGCCGTAATAGGGGTTGAGTAAGATCTCAAATACAAAATTGTAAACGTAGGAGTATTGATAGGCACTCTTATTTGCAGATATCAGATGTATAAGTATAAGGCGATTATTATAGTATATACTATATAATATACTATATATATTAGCTAATTATATTATATAATACTTATATAATAATATAGTTATATTAGGTATATTATATTATATATAGTATATAGGTATATATGCACGGCGACTTCCAGAACTTTTGCCTATCGCGTGGCTCTCTGCTCTCTCCGATCTCTCTCTCCTTCTCTCTTCTCTCTCGTCGTCTCTCTCGTCTCACTCTCGCGGTCTCATCGATCGGTCGTCTCTCTCTCTATAGAATGATATATTATATAGTATATAATATATAGTACTAATTATATATAATAATAATTATAGTATATTAGTAATTATATATAAATATATAGTATATATATGTGTAGTATATGTAGTGTAAACTTATTTGTGGCTATAGAGGAAAAGAGAATTTAGAGCTTCTTGCCTTTCAACTATCAATATATAACTAGAGATGCCAAGGAAACGATGTGAATCAATTTTTAGGCTAATTCATGACACGACAGTACTGCTATGTTCATTCTTCTAGAGCGACAGAAGCACATTTTGTAAATTGATTGAAAATAGCATTATTGTTAATTCGCGAAATTTGTTCCAAAACTTGTTTGTTTCAATTTTACATAATCTTTATATGTTGAGTTGTGGTAGTATATTGTCGTTTCATGTTGACCAATTTTCAGCAGCAAAGATAAAAATATGAAATGATTACGTTTTCATCGTAACGTTATAAATTTGTAAGAGTAAGGGAATCGTTTCTGAATAATGTTAACTCTTGCTTAAAGCACGAGGCATGCAGGAAGTATAAGGAGTCAACTCTGGTATATATAGTATATAATAGTATATATATAATATGTATTATATATATTTATAGTATATATATTATAATATTAGTGAGTTATAATTTAGTTATAGATAGTTATATATATATATACAGTAAATATATATAATTGTAGTATATAGTTAATAGTATTAATATAGTATAGTATATATATATATTATTATATTAGTATACTATATATACTATAAATATATTATATAGAGTATATGTATAGTATAATATATTATATGTGATATATAAATATATATTTATAGTATTGAGGATATATTATATTGTAATACTATATATATATATATACTATATTATATAGTATATACGTATATATTATATAATATATATATATATATAATATATATTAATTATATATATATATAATATATATATATAAAAATTATTTATTATAATTATAATTATTAATTTCGTAAAAAAAATTTAATTTTTATTTAAAAATTAAAATTATTAACATTATTTTTTATTTCAAAATTTTTAAAATTAATAAAAGCAATAGTTACCTAACCTAACGTAACCTAACCTAACCTAACCTAACCTAACCTAACATAACCTAACGTAACCTAATCTAACCTAACCTAAGTAACGTAAAGCAACCTAATCTAACTTAGCCTAACCTAATATATCTTCTTAATTAACTTCATTTCACCCCTAGAACATCTAGTTTATGTATCTATGGGCTACTGAAAAATATTTTTTAAGCCGATCTATATATAGTATATATATATATAATTATATAGTCTATATATGTATAGATATATGTATATATATATATATATATCTATTAATATATTATAGATACGTTACAGATATAAATATGTATTATGAGTACTGATACTACTATTATATATATTATATTACAGGAGTTAGACAAAATATAATTGTACATCATGCTAAATATTACACATTTTTCAACTTAACAATACAGCGTTTTTATGTACGGTGCGACGCGTACTTATCGAACAGTTTACATGTTAAGCATTCTAGGTTAATACTATGCAGGCGGAGAGTATCACGGGCTCTCGTAGCAGGTGATTCACTTGCCTTAAGCTCGTGATAGCCTGAAGGGCAGTATTTTTTGTCTGATTGGAGGGACGGCAATATGTGGTCCCTTGTCAGTTGGTAAGGTCCGGCTCTCAAAGAAAAAAAAATACACGCGATTCGCTAAGTGCATGACCGTTTTAAAACAAACTGATCTTGTAATATGTTGCCTTTCAGACTTCGATAGAGGACAAATCGTTCTTGTCCGGTTAGCGGGAGTGTCTATGATGAAAACATGTATATGGTTTACTGACGCGCATACATCAAAAAGTCATTTGAGGTGGCAGTTTAACATTAGAGAAATATAGCTAGATAAAGAAGACATGATATAAGAATATACTATTTTTATAGTTAGGTACTTTAGTGTTCAGTTCTATACTTGCTATTTAAGGCCTTGTGTGCGTCTAAAAACATGATTACTGAGATAGCTATTATTTATATGGTAATTATGAAGGATTTGTTAACGTTAATTATATATATATGTGTATATATACTATAACTATCTTATATATATAACGTATACTAGTAAAACAGGTTTGAATATTTCAGTACTTAGGTGTTCATTATCGTTGTTTGATGTTTAGAAAAAATAATTGCTTCGGTTACAAATAGTATCAGTTTTGGTTATTATATAAATAAACTGTGCAATATTACATGATATGCGTGTATTTTCTCGACAGTGTGGTACCACAGCGGACTTGAAACGAAAGATGTTACTAATAACTTAAGGAAGATGGGAAGTTGTCCCCGGAGGGGTACATAATTAAACAATACATGTACATAATATAATAATTATGTCATTTGCATGAGGTATACTATAACGTATGTGGATAGGGACGTATGTGAATCAGAATACGTTTAGGCATAATGGTTTACATATTATAATTAAGCTGCAGGTAGCGAACTAAGAGTACGATTGCAGATAACGGTCTATAGTACCGATAGTATTGTAAATTACACGTGAACAGTATTTACAGTAACACTGAGAAGGCTAACAGATGTCAGACTGGGTTGCTATAAGTATTATGCGCGTTGACGCATACCGTAACATTCAAATAAGTGTATTGAGTATTAATGAGTTTAAGAAATGATTAGATAAGTATATGGATTTATTTAATTATTTAGTTATATAATTATAATTAATATTAGTATTACTTACCTGTAATATTATTTTAATATATATTTAATATATTAATATATTTATATATAATATTACATAAATATATATATAATAAATATAGATATAATATATATATAAATAAATATTAAGTATATATAATATTTATAATAATATATATATAAGTAAATATCATATATAATATATATATATATAATATGTTATTATTATAACGTTAATTATCGTAATTAGAAGATAATGATTTCGTGTGAGAGTATATAAGAGTAGAGGTAAGTAAAATAAATCTGATATATATTATATATAGAGTATAAAATTAGTTATTCTCAGTAGATAGCCCTCTATGATCTACTAAATTAGATGGCTTCACAATAGGACATGATGACGTGTGTAAGAAATTGTATAGCATAACTAAGTTCCAAATGATGATAGCATAAGTAACACATCTCCGGGATATTTTGGTAAAATAATTAGATTTAAGAACTTAAGTTGACTTAGATATATTTATACAGGTAGAAGCTCATATACACTCAGATGGTACGTGTATGATGTTCGTTAATGTGTCATCTAGAAATGTTAAAGGTTGACAGAAATACTCAAATAGCAGAAGGTATTTTGTAATGAGAATTAGATTTTTGATGAAACGAGGTGTATCTGATTGGAGGATAGAAGATTCTTTGGTGAATCTGCTTTCATGAGAGATTGTCTGTTATATTGATAAAATTTATAGTTCTCGAGGTCTGTAACTATTTGATTCAGGGCAGAATTGAGATTCCATATATAGGTATTAGTAGGTTTAGGTATACACGTTATAAAGGTTAGGTATCAGTATAATTGTCTTTTATTTTATAAATTATTTATTATTAACTTATAATTAATATTAATAATTGATATTAATTAATTTAATTTATTGTTAAATAATTATATAATAATACTTATTATATAAATTATATATTATTATTATTATTATATTAATATATTATATATATATGATATAATATATTATAAATAATATAAATATAGATATATAATTAATATATTAATATTATATATAATAAAATTATAGTATACAAAATATTAAATAATATTAAATATCTAAATACTAATAGAAGTATACCATATAATTAATATATATTTATATAACTATTAATATTATTGTTTATTATACTATTAAATATATATATTGTAATAATATTATAATTAATGTTATATTAATAGTATATATATATTATAAGTTTATTAGTAATATAATATATATTATTAAGTATATATATATTTATGTATTAATAATTATAATATTTAAGATATTATAAAATATATATAGTATATATTATAATTAATTGTAATATAAAAATAATTTAAGAATAATTAATATTATATTATTTATAATAGTTATATATAAGTATATTATTATTTAATATTATATGAGTATGTAATAAGTAGATTATATGTAATATGGTAAGTATTTATATATATATATGAGATATATATGAGGTATCGTATATTATATAAGATAGTATATAAATAAAGTCATACGATATAATTAATATGATAAGTATAAAGTTTATCTCGTAGTATAGTACTGTTGTACCTTATATGCGGTTTGACTCGGTTGGGTTAGAGCAAAGAAGTAAATCGATTATTGTAAAGATGGATAATGTAGATTTAATATTGGACGAAAGAACACGAAAGGATTATTTTTATTCTATGTTAGAATGTAATAAATATTAAGAAGATATGATATGATATGAAATATAATTATGAAAATTAAATATAATTGGAAAGTATAAGGAAAACTAAACCCAATTAGAGATGTTTCAATGAATATAAGGCCTTACCTCAGTATTATCTATAAAGCCAATCCCGATACTAAACATCACACACAGACCTTTCATGGTATAAAATTGAAATCAAAGAAGTTAAGAAAACTAAATAAAAGAGGTAAATCTTTGCTTTCTGCTTATTTAACTGATTAATTATTCATCAGATTCTAATTAAATAAGACATAAAATTACTATTTGCTATACAGTATTGCGGAGAAGCAGTGCTCAAAGAAGAGAGGATGAATTTTGTTAATGTTTACTGTGAGGAGAGATATCCCTTGGCCATCTATTTTTCAAAGTAATTATGGGACACTCAAAATCTGAATAATGTGTTGTGACTATCGTGTTTATCCAGTGGCGAAGTTAAATCCCTCGGTCAAACTGTTGTTGTCATATTTTATTTTATATTGTGTTGAGTTTAGCGAAGTATTTGCTAATGGCGGTGTAAAGAGGTGTTCTCGATTATTTATGAATTAATTATGTGTTTTTAATTTTAAGAATTATATTACATATTAGACATAATTTATCTAAATTGCAGAAAAACGATTCATACATATAGAAGTTAGTTTTTGTTTTATTATTTGCTATATTATATAAGGTGATCTCTTAAAAAAATTGTCCTGATTAGAAAGTTCCATAATTTTCATTTTATTAATTTTGAATATAATTTTTATTGATTTAAGTTTTCTAAGGATATTATGAAAAAAACTTCAATGTATCTTTATATTAATATATAGTATTAATTATTATAGTTATTAATATATATTAATATATATAATAATTAAGTATATATGATAGATATTAAATGTAAAATGATTATAGTAATATATATATACCTGTATATAAGTAAGGGATGAGAGGAAGGATAGATACTGCCGCTAGCCTCCGACGAGCAGCCCCCGCGACCAGATAATGAATGAGTGAGATAGAGACGAGTAGTGAGTATAGAGAGAGAGCGAGAAGGTAGAATGAATGAGTATAACGAATATAGATAAAAGTTACTACTTTAGGTAGAAGTAGATCAGCTGTCTGAGTAGTAGTATTAGTATTATATTAATATATAATGTATATATAGATTAATATAGTATATATATTTATATAATAGTGTGTATAGTATTAGTAAGGGATTCTGATGATATTATACAATATATATATATAGTTATATAGTAGTATATATATTATTAATATAGTATAGTATTATATATTATATATATCATATGATAGTATATTGATATTCATAAACTCTTCAATGTCTATTCTCTGCTCTCACTCTCTCTCTCATACTCTCTCTTACTCTTATCTCTTATACGTGTACTTTTATGATTTTAATTTGTAAGAATTAAGTATACACAATGAATTATAAAAAGAGTAAAATTATATTATTTCGGGGAATTCGAATAAAATAAATAATACTACTATATATATAGTGGATATTATATAGGAAAATAAATGTTGAATAAATTAAAATAATATACTATTATTGTTTTGTAGGAGGGAACATTATTGTGGTAGCGCTAAGATGAATAATATGCTATAAAGGGATATTCACAGATATCGCATAACCACGCAGATGTGTTCATAAAAATTCACATGCGCTGAGCATCACTATGACTACATATTTATGGTGAGGTAGCGTGAGAGTGGGTGGGGGAAGGGGTGGAGTAGGTAGTACGTAATAGTAGGGGTTGGAAGTATAGGTAGGTAACGATAGTTAATTTTATTTAGTGACCTTTATTGAGTATACTTATGGTAATAATTATTGTGAGTATATATTAATATTATTTATTGCTTTTATTTTAAAAAATATATAATATCAATATATTAAAAGATATTTATTTGATTTATATAGGCAGATTAATTTTATACGAATATTAGTATAGGTAATATAGTAAGAGTAATTGAATAATATTAATTAATATTAAATATTCTTAGTATTATATTAGAGTATATACTATATATATATTAATTATAATTATTATATCATTAATAAATATATATATATATACTATATTAATATATATTCTCATAATTCAATTATGATGAAGTACTTTATAGTAAAGAGATAGCCGATACAGAAATGGATGTCATGTTTTTAGTAATTGCTCACTTTGTATGCAGATCCCTTCCTGAATTTTGAGGTCAATCAGCAATGGAAATTTCTTCTGAGGATGGAGTAGATAGTTCAATAGGAATCCGTGTTATATTGAAATTTATTAATTGCTAATGCAATCAACAACGAAAATGTCCAGTGTTGAAAGAATTGTATTTTATTTGACGATACCATCACGAGAACAATTTCTGATGTCAAACATTCACCCTGAAATATTCCTGTCAAGCAATAGACTCTATGTTTGATTCCGACAATGTTGTCAGTTGAATATTTTTTTAGAAATATAGGCTGTGATGGGTCCCTGCAAGTGGTTGTGAACGTGTGCTGTGGCATTATGTGTTCCCTAGTCTTTCTCAATACGTTCTTGTGCTGAGTAACCTCTCGTAACTATAACAGAAAACACGTACTAGAGTTTCATAAATGCTTGAACTGTATGATCACAATTTATTCAGACTGGGTTAATGACCGTAGTAACACAATCCTTTATCTGATCTGTTATTTATTGATAGTTTTGGTCATATGGTTTATGAAGGTTTAGGCTGAGTAAAAGAATTTTTTGAGAAGAATTCTAGGTCCGAATCCTAGAAATGGATATTCAAAGACTTGCAGGACATAATACTGTAAAATATTTCTCTGTATCAATTTGTGAATATAATTCTAGAAACATATCTTTAAATGGGATTTAGGGGTTGATTGAATGTTAAACAGAATGTTCTCAGTGTAGTTAAAATGAACACATAAGTATCTTCTTATGTTCTTCATTAAATTCCTTTGGAAAATTAGAAAATTAATAGCAAAAATTCCAAGAACATTCTCAATATTTCTGCTGGATGTCCAAGGAACATTCTCAGGTATTATAACATTAGGCGGACATTTCATGTTTCAAATCTGTCACATTCTCAAATCATAATTGGAACATTTTGATTTGAATGTGCACGAAACATTCTCAGGTATGCTTGCGGATGTCTCAGGAACATTTTTCGGCAGTCTAATATTGGACCGATCTTTTCACTTCTTAAAACATATGCTTGAACATTGATCAATAAGAGCCGAAGATCATTCTTAATATTCCTCGCGTGGGATGAGAATGTCCAAGGACTTGGCTCAGGGCTCATATTCAACAGGCGACAGTTCAGTTCATGTAACCTCTCAGATACTGAAGGAACATTGAGTATGACGATGACATTACTAATATTGCCGCGAGGATGTTTTAAGAATATTCCAGAATATAACCTCGAAATTTGGTATTATATGCTAATAGTATATATATACTATATTAAGTATTATTAATATGATATGTATATATATACTATATATATAATTACAGATTATCTACGTAGGTCATTCAATTCTTTTGACGTATATGTATGTATATATATTAATATCTAGGAAGTTATATTTATATATTATATAGTAATGTATATATAATAATATTATGATATACTTTACTTCGGGGTCATATTGGAAATTAAGTTGTTTCGAATGCTAAATGACAGATTCTGAAATGAAGTGAACGAAATCTGAAATATGAATATGTGTAAATCTGAAACAGATATTTTTTTTTATTTTTTTTTGTTTTTTTCTAATATTTCTTAATTGGTTTTTTATAAATTAATAAATTTAATTTTATTACCTTTCAAAATTTTATTTTATTATATTTCAATTTATTTAAAAATCTTTTCCATTACATTTATTTATTTATTATTATATTATTATTTTATTTAATAATTATTATATAATTATTATTATTGATATTATTATTATTTATTATTATATTATATATTATTATTATTATTATTAATTATCTATTATATTATTATTATATTATTCATTATTATTGATTATTATGTTATATTTATATATTTATTATTAATTATATTATTATTATATATTTATATTATTAATTATTATATTATTATTTTATATTTATATTAGTTATTATATTATTATTATTATTATTATTTTATATTATTATGTGATTAGTTATTTATGTATTATTATTGTTTTTAATCATTATGGCATTATCTAAGGTTATCATTATTCATATTCGGATTATCATATTATGTATTAATTATTATATTTATTACTATTATTATTATTATTAGGTATATTATTATTATTATTTTGATTTTATTATTTATGATGCCGTTGTTCTGCTGTTTATCTTTTTATTTTTATTTCTGTTATTATTTGGTAATATAATATTATTTATTTTTTGTAGTAGTATATAGTAGAAGTAGCAGTTGTTGGTGGTGAGGATGAACCGTTTCATCGAGAACGATTTTTTTGATACGGATCTCATTTCATTGATATTGATCCGAAAAGAAATCTCTTGGTTAACATGAGCTAGTTATCACCACTCTCTGTAAACGTTAAAGAATGTGGAAAATGTATCTATTTATAAAAACTAGAAAGGTAGTACACTTTATATTATATTAGGTGTAAATATTTAATTTGTAATTAAGGGGTATATAGTTGTATATATATTATGATATTTATTATTCATTTGTTTTTGAATTTTAAATATTATAAAACCGTCCCTTGGTTGTTCCCTCTTTGTGTTCATAATCTATTATATAGATATATATATATATAATAATATATCAGACATTATAGTTTTATAATTATATTATATTATTTATATGATACAGTATTTATATATATTATATATATCTATATATATAGTATGTGACTGAGTATAATATTAAGTATTATGAGGTAGATATTATATATGTATGATGTTATATTATATATTGATATGATACGTAGAGGTATACTTATATTCTGTCACATGTGTGAAAGGAAGTTATCTTTTGTTGCCTTTCCTTTCGTTTATTTATAAATGCTTCCCTTGAATTCATTGAAGGATGATTTGAAAACGGAAACTTGTATTTTTTAAGGCCTAAATTAATGCATAATCTTGTAGTCTTCGAGGTTTTCTTTTATTTTGTAGAGTTTAGTTTATTTATTATCTAGATTTTTTAATAAGTAAGTTATTAATTAATTAATTTCAGTTTCTGTAAGAATTAAACGTAATATGTATATTAAGTAACAATAGATTTGTAAAAATTATTTAGAAAAAATGCTATTTATGATTTTCTGCTTTATGAGAATTTGAGTCCAGGAGATTCTGAAATCTGAATAGTGTATTATGTAGTCTTGTTGTCAACTTAGTGTATTTCAGTCTACTGATAATAGCATAAAACCTTGAACAAAAGTAACGAACCGAATCCAGATGGGATCTTGAGCTTCAAATGATATTATTTTTCAGTATATCCAAAATTCGACAAAATTGCAACTCAAGAATGTTGATTTTTCTCTAATTTTCCAGAAATGGGCGCCGATCTCACGTGAATTCTTGAGAGGTGGAATGATGATGTGCAAACTATAGTGACACAAACTTTAAAACTAATTTTTAATGCTGAGTTTAAATTTTATATTATATTTTTATGTTTTTAGGTCGAATATTGATTTTAATGACGATTTATGCTTTTTAATTTCGGATTCCATCGTAAAGTAGTAACCTGTTTGATGGTACCGACGCTGGCTGTTTACTCTTTAGACATATATTGGAATGATCTAAGTGGGCTTCGATGGTCTTTAAAGAAGCACAAAACATATGAACAAAGTGCTAACCGTGAAACAGTGTACTGCATATTGTTTGTGATTTCAGTGTTGGCTATGATTCTTAATATGTAATGACTTTATTTAGTAAGGGTAAATCTTTAAATTTTTTTAAAAAGTAACACTTCAACATAGAAAATTAATCTCTGTTTTTTTTTCTCTATCGGTTTCAGGCTGTAGATTTGTTGAAATTCAGTACAGCTCACGTACTAACTAAATATCTATATTTAAATAAATTGATATAGAATAAATACTGTAATTTATAGTGGATGCTCATGAACATATTTTGCATTCATGTATGTAAGTAAGAAAGTGGAATCGAGGATTGAGCTGAAGCATATAGGACAGAAAAAAGGGGCAGATGGAATCAAGGAAGTTAGCAAACAACGTTGTTCAAACAAAGTTAGAGAAGCAGTCCACATTTCTATAACAGTGCTATACAGTTGTTGGTACAAAAGGGATTGCTCATCTTGTTTTTATTGCTAGTAACGCCCTACTGACAACCGGTGTATCTTTGCATTTTCGAAGTGACATTGGTCGGCAAATGAGAGAATGAAAAATATACAACATTTTATCTGCTCAAAGAGTGCTTGAAGAAGAAATGTGCAGGCATTTACTTTTCTTCGATGCCTATACCAGTTGTGACTCAACATCTTACATACATCGGTATTGGTAAGGCGTTAGCATTCAAAAAGCTTCTGAACAGTGAGACTTCTCACACCTTTTGTGAGCCAAAGAAGAGCCAAGTGGAAATTGAAGTTGTTAGAAGTAAAGCAATGTTGTTGCTCTTTGGGGGGAGAAAAAAAAATCGAAACTGCTGCAATACGCTCGTCAATCGTATTTCAAGGAAAAAAGTGGCTCTCAATCGAAAAACGTGTTGTTAATACCAGAAAGTTGCTTCACAACAGAATCAGCTCGTGAAATATCACTCTCTAACGTTGTTACTATCAAAGTATTGCAATGGAAAGGTCAAGAGCAATGCAGAGGAGCTTGTACAAGGTTGGGAATTGTTGTAAAGAATAAATCACACAATAAATTTTTCACGACACAATATGAACCTTACCAGCCGGCTACTCCAAAGTCTATTTACCACCTTTCCATCATACAGATGCCAAAATGTAAAACCATCAATGTTGTAAAAATCTTCTGTTGTAGCTTGCAAAAAGATTGGGTCAACCTTTTAACTGATGCTGCGGTCTTTGCCAAGTAAAGGATTGCAAAAACCGTTTTTGAATAATAGCTGAAAAGTTCATCAGAGACTTCAGGATAATAGAGTTAACTACTTCCATATTTTAATTTTGAATAATTTTTGATATATATATATATAATAATAATATAATATATATAATATATAGTAATATATATATATATATATATAATTATATATTATTTATATATATATTATAAATATATATATCATTTATATATATAACTTTATATATATATATATATAGTTATATATATAATATCACAAAAATCAGAATACATTTCTTCTCGTTAGAATAGTATGTGCAAATCTCTGTTTTATGATAAATAATTCCCATCAACCAAGCTACATAAAATCATTTACTTCAAATTTCATACGCATTACAGATATAAATCTAACAAAAGCCTGAAAGAACTTTGCAGCCGACTTGAAAATACATTTTTTTTACGAACTTCCGGTAATTGGATTTTGTCAGGCTTTGAGTATGATGTTATAGCTGGAGAAATTAGTTCTTGAACAGTTTTCTTTTCAAATATTTTGATTATGTGAAATTCATGTTGGCAACCATGATGCAAACTATAGTGTTGCCATGGCAACGTGAGTTACTATAGGTAAGCTTTATTCTTTATTGTTTATGGCAACACAATAGTTTACATCATTGTTGCCAACATAAATTCAAATGATTAAAATATTTGGAAAAAAACTGTTCAGAAACTAATTTCTCCAGCTGTACATACATAGTTACTAGTTTCATTTATGGAAGAATTGCTTCTATTACTTATTGTTCAAGGTCAGACCCCCTTTTTCGCTATATTTAGTAACCTATTTTACGAAATATGAATTTTAATTCCTATTAACTAGTTACTTGAATATCTTATTTAGCAATATTGCAAATAATTGAGGATATAATATATTTCTTTTTTAAATATTATTTGTTTAGATTTGCGATTAATTATTTACAAGAAATTTGTGTTATTATATTTCAGTTCGAAATTGTTAAGACTACATTATTAATAATTAATTATTAATAATATATATATAATAATATATATATATATATATATTATATATATATAGTATATATATATAATATAATATATATATAAATTTATTATATATATAAATATATATAATATATAATTATATATATATATAATATATATTTTAAATTATTAATATATATATATATATGATATATTATATATATATATCTAAACGTTTGAAATTATATAATCTATTAAGTATATGTAATACGTGCTTAGATGCAATTATATTTAATTACCCGCGACAGGACCCTTTTGTTTCTGCCGGCTTTAGGCCGTTGGTAGTTCTGCTGCGGCGCGGATGCTCACACTTGTTGCTCTTGTTGTCGTGTCGGGGGGCCTCTTGGCGCCTCCCGTCCTGATATACTCATATATACTAATCTATATAATATACTATGATATACTACTATATATATATACTATAATCATATATGTATATATATATCTTATATATATTAGTATATATATATATATAACTGATATATAGTATAATATATATAATACTATAGTATATATATATATATTATTATATATATTATATAATATATATATAATATATATATTTAATCTTTTCTACTTATCCCCGAAGAGTAAATTTTTAGATTTTGAAGCTTAAGAGGGGAAAGCTTCTCCTTCAAAAGATCCATTAGTGTTCTTTGGCTTTCACGCTGCTTTGTAGCTTTTTAGCGAAGCCTGGCGTCTACCTCGGGGTTCACTCGACAGCAACCTATAGAATTCTCACGTAAACACAGGTAGAATGAGCACGAGTTTGGTCTACAAACCTCTTCTTAGCTTTGTTTGTATAATATAATTTATGAATTTAGGTAAGAACCTGTCTTTTAACAGTTAATCCGAAAGAAACTTTCTCAATCTGTTTGGTGTTTTAATACTATATACTATATACGTAGGTGGTAATACTATAGTATATTATAGTGTAGTATAGGTAATTTAGGTAGTAGTTATAGATATATATAGTATGATATATATATAGGACGGCGGGTGTAGGTATAGGTAGTGAGTGAGTGCCCGTATAGTAATTAGTAGTAGTATAGTAGTTGAATAGAGTATATATTTATGTATAGGGTTGATTTATGTAGTGAGATAGTTCAGAGAATGAACGATGAACGATGAACTATTCAAAATAACTGAATCATTTTAATGAGTGATTCATATCTGAGTCGTTGACCTTCTTGAACGGGACAGGTTGCCCAGGTGTGTGGTGAGGTTGGCTAGCGTTGTTGTACAAGTAAAGGTGTGGTGTGAGTAGTTAGCTTGTGTAGTTGTGGGTGGGGTTCGTTTCAAGATCGGTCTATAGCAAGAAGTTGAAACCTATATATCTGCTAAAACCACAAAAGAACCTGAGAATTATCAGATTCTCTGCAAGCCTCACATTCAAACAACAGATCCTTCTTTTGCAATCCTCGGACAATCCCTTTGAAAAGCGCTCCACTTTGAAAATCCCTTTGAGTCCTTTGGCAATCGAATCGTACCAACCACAAGGAGGACGAATCCTTAGTAAAACAAAACAAATACCTGTAATATGTATGAAATCATCTTTACAAAAAAAAAAAAAAAAAAAAAAAAAAAAAAAAAAAAAAAAAAAAAAAAAAATAAATTTTTTTTTTTTTATATATATGTTTTAGATATATATACCGACATATCTTTATATTTTGAAACTAAAAACCAACTTTATACCAAGACTATTTTGTTTATTAGCACAAAAAAATTCGTATCATGTGAAGAATAGCTATCCCAACACCTTTTGGAGTTGTTATTCTTTACAAGTTCTAACTTGGAAGAGTTTCTCTGAGTGTGAATTCGAATAGAATGCAAATGTACATTAATAGATTCACTCAATTCAAACATCACATATTTAGTATTAGTATTTAGTATTAACAAATCTAGACTACAGTCAGTAAATAAAACAAATTTTTAAAAACAAAACAGTTTTCTACTTTGCTAATAAAGTGGTCATTTAAAAACAATTTATTGACCACATTTCTTCCTAAATTTCAACATATTTTTAATTTGCGTACAATATCAAAATTAAGACTGCAGTTCGTCTAAAATAAAAAAAAAATAAAATTTTGAAGCGTTATTGTTCATAAAAGGCATCCATGCTTAATGTACAAATTATGTAAAAATAAAATATGATTTTATGTCTTGGATGTAAAATAGCTATTTAGAAAGCAAATATCTTAATTAATTAAGAATATATATTTCGGGGGCAGGAGATGGACAACAAATCTAAATGTTGATTTTCCAACAAAGCTAAATGCTGATTTTCAGAAATGATAAATGCTGATTTTCCAATAATGCTAAATGCAGATTTTCTAACAATGATAAATGTTGATTTTTCAACAATGCTAAATGCTAATTTTCCTACAATGCTAAATGCTGATTTTCCAACAATGCTAAATACTGATTTTTCAGCAATTCTAAATGCTGATTTTCCAACAAAGCTAAATGTTGATTTCCAAAAATGGTAGATGCTGATTTTCCAAATATGCTAAATGTTAATTTTCTAAAATGCTAAATAGCTGGTTTTGAACATTGCTAAATTGGCGTGTGATTTTCAAAAATGCTAAATGCTAATTCTTTTAACAAATGCTAAATGCTGTTTTCTGAAGCATTGAGATTCAGTTTTGGAATAAAATTATAGTAGCAGGATTTCTATGTCGGTCTTGTGTGAATAAGATAATTGTGCTTATGAGTTTTTAGGGCGTATGGTTTAATGTTGTTCCGCATATTGAAAATATATTGATATGATGAATGAGTTATATAAAAGTTTGGTATCTAACTTAGAAGTGACACAAAAAGGGACCTTAGATCGTGTAATGTGGAAAAGTTACATTTTCAAATGGTTGGGTGACATTGAAGGTTGTCTCTGTTTCTATGGCACCCGCCGATCTTTCTTCTCGACTCTTACTCGCACGGGCCATGACCCGGCACTTTACAACACTTGCTAAGCACTACCTGTAATTTGTGGGAGCGGTAGGGGGTCATATATTACGTGTGAACTAAAGATTAATATAATAATACCTAAGTGTAGATTAGGATCAATTCACATATATATAATTTGGTAAGCTTTAGAGGGTGTTATAACAGGGAAAAAAGGAAATATGTTGAACGTAAATATATAATTATGAGTATATACCCAAATTTAGTTTAGGCCCAGGTGAGGTTTTAATCTATAATATTTAAGGTGATAACCTGATGTATAAGGGGGGGTGTTGTGGAGGTATGAGGAAGGGATTCTTTGATTTGTGGTTTAGTGACACACGTAGGGATGTGATATACCCACATATACAACTATACTATATTTATATATGATATAGGTAGTATAGCAACCCCATATCGTCATTTTTTTTCGCATTCGCCGGATGCGGTGTTGATTTTAATATCACGCGGATGCGGATGTTTGATATATATATTACAGTTGAGTAATAGGGTCTATGAAATTTCAATCTATTTTCTTATGGTTTAATATTATATACCTATGATATATATAGTATATATACGGAGGTATAAGGCTTTTTTATAATGCCTAATGTACTAACCATTCCACTCGTGAGGGGCGACAGTAACCTATAGTAGGTATAACTGAGGGGAGTTCCGAGTGCAATATCGTATATATATAGTAGGTGATCTTATAGTTTCTGCCTGCTAGTCTTAAGGTAGTATAGTTCAGACCTATAACCGTTAAATTATGACTATTCTCTTATTTACCTATTATATATAATATAATATGTATATATATATATAGTTATGTACATATATATGTAGTTAATAGGTAATATAGTATAAATAGCGAGAAAGTATCGAAATAGTGTATATATACTAGTGTTATATATAGGTATATAGGTATATATAGTATATATAGTAGTAATAATAATGATATAAATATTCAAAATGATAGGATCAATTCTTACATCTATATATATATGTACATTATGAGTTATATATGATATATTATATGATATTATATATTATTAAAGTTATGTAATATATATATGTAAAATAGTATTTAATTATGATATAATATATGATAATATGATAATATATATATAGGATATATTTATATATAAGGTAAGTGATTAATATATATATGACTATATAATGGTATTTATATTATAATGATATATATAGTTAATATTATATATATATTAGTATTCTATAATATAATATCTATATAATGTATAAATATAGTATATATGTAAGTTAATATTATATATTAATATATATAATTATTTTCATGCGTAATATATTTCGAGTTTTAGGAACCACAATTGACTTAAATTAAGATTAATTATGTGGTTCACATGATTAGTAGGGGTCACAATTTTATTATGCTACTTCTTGTGCCTACTCCTACTCTTCCATAAACCTCTTTCCTCAACCTCCGCTGCTTAATGAAATAAGTAGAATCTTGAGAATGGATTATTAGGTAGTTAATAGTATACTTATTTATTATTCGCATGACTTAAAGTATTTAGAAGGAGAGTGAGACAAAGCGAAGGGAAAGGTTTGTAGGCTTGGAAGAAAGCAAGAATTTGTTTGTATGCACACTTCCAGCAACGATCGAAAGGCACTTGTATTAAAACCTATACATACAACTAGCCAGTGCGTTTGATATATAGGTATGTTGGCGTTCTCTCAGCAAGTAATGGAACATGCAAGGTAAAGGGTGGAGGATTGGACTAAGGCCAAGTATTTGGCCTTTGCATGATTTTAAAACTACTAAAGCGGGGTAAACTTGTGTGCGTTAATTCTTTTCACCAACCTAGTCTGAAATAAGGATCATTCTATTTGATATGAAAATATTCAGTGTCGGAATGTTTCTTGGTGATAGTAATTTCACGCATGTTATTGGGGGTTGTGGGTGCATTAGAAGTCTTTTGGTCAATTCGCGTTGTGTTTCTATAACATACACTGCACTACCGGATCTTCCCTTGGGGTAGGAAGTATTCTTCGGGCGCAGCAGGATGGAAGGTCTGTAGTTATTGGGGGCGTGGTGTACACTGGGTGGTAGGAGAGGGTGTGTGTTGTGCTGGTAATTTTGCGGTGTGGCTATTCCTGTGTTAAAGTGGGGGGCGAAGTTAATTGCGAGGCGTGTTGTGCGGAATTAAAGTTTTGCAAAGCTGCAACACAAAGTGACGATTGAATTTAGTTCAAAAAAAAAGCAAAAATAAAAAACAAAAATAACAAGTATCGACAGCTATATCGTAGCTGTATCATAGCTTAACATTTTTTAAAATGATGTGTCATTAGAGTAAAAATTTCTGAAGGATTATTTAGGGAGTGATTTAAATAGTATGAAGGTCCATTCAATTTCCATCAGAACTCAGAAGCGTATTTTATAGCTTAGCTTTATTAGTGTTTTCATTACTGGGTTTTAAAGCCGTCCATGCATGGGTGTCATCGTTGAAGTAGGTTCAAGAGTGGCCAGGAATGCTCTTTGTCCTGTATGAACGTGTGAGTGGAGTTAAACAATGGTGGTGATTGTCCAATCGGATACAGAGACATAGCTGTAAGAAGAGGTGCTGGATGTATTTTTTTTTTGTTTTTTTTGTTGTTTGGGTTGTTGTTGTAATTTCTTCAAATGTTTCCAATAGCTTATAATGGAGCAGTGATCGAGTATGAGTGTCGATTTGTGGTTTCTTGGTCTACATTCAGTAGGAGGAGATGAGTATTACATCGTTTGGCATTTATTTGATGGGGCGGGGGGAGGAACTGTGCGGTACGGAAAGCAAGGACGGTTCTTGAGCAATTGCCATTCTTCTCCATCATATGAGGTGTACTATTTCGCAGGACGGAGACTGGAAAACGGTTTGTGATGAACAGTAAGCAACATCATTGGGCAACTATCAAGCCGGTTTTTGAAATTGCCTTCAACTCAAAATTTGGGTTCTCCTTTTTCCATTTTCAGGATTCATCTTAGAAGGTTTACTATAGGCTAATAAAATTTGTATCACACCATTCTACCGAGGGAGATTCTTAACCTTGAATAATCCGCAGGCGAACAATTGATCGCAGGGTTGCCAACGCAACCGGAATACAGTATGGTTTACAACTGACATTACTTATTAATATTTAATAATAAGTGAACATATCTATGGTTCTAGGAATAATATAATATATCGAGTTTATAAACATTTAAATAATAGATTATCTTATTAATATATTAGTATAATATATCATATGATATATGATTATATTATATATTTATATATATATAATATAGATGTATAGATCTATAGATCTATTAATTTACGTGATATTATATTAGTAGTAAGTCTACGATGATTAAAAAAATATAAAATTGATAAATAAATAAAATGACGGTAAAGTAGAGTGTATGAGTAATATAGGGTTACTATATACTATCAGTCAAACTTATATAAGGTCAACCACTACTAGATGTGGCCTTCACTTACCGTACGTAGCTATACTATATCCTACGTCAATACTACGTATATACAGTACGGTACTCTATTATCATATATACTACATCGTATCAAATAAAGTAGATAGTAGAGATGGTTATCGTATAGTATAGAATAGGAGACATAATAATGGATATAGTATAATAGTATAGTAGATATGGTATAATATATATATAATAGGGTATATATATATATATATGATAGGTGTATATATATATTAGTATATAGTCTGGCATATATATATAGTGATATTTTATATATATATACTGGAATAATATTAGTATGAATGAGATATATATATATGAGGTATATATATATATATATTAATAGTATATTATACTAGTTATATTATTATATTTATATTATATATAATATATTATAGGTATTATATATTATATATCTATATGTAGAATTATATATACATATATATATATCCTGAGAGAGTATATATATTAGTAATATATATAATATAATATATATATATAATATAAAGGTGGTATATATAATATATATGTGTAAAAAACGTGGATCTAATGAAAATTAGTGAGAGTAATAGGAGTTCAAGTATACATATAGACAAAAGCTCGAAATTATGTCTTAAAAAGTTATTTTACGGTTAAGAAGGTAATAAATAGTATAATAGTATAGTATAATGAGTGTGACGATAATATAGGTAGAATTGTAAATTGACTGGTGAGTATTATATATTTTGGTACGTGGGTGGGTATTGATGTATATGGCTAGATCCTATGGCTATCAATAAGGGAGCTGAACTTCTATGGTATTAATCTGCAAATATAAAATATATATATTGTAATCGGATGCGCATAGTGGAGAGTATATATATTATAACTATATGAGTATATAGTTAGCACTAGGATTATACTATACGTATGGTAGTAGTTATAGTATATATGCAATAGCGCCTTAAGATGAGTATGGGTGTAGAATATATAAGTTTTACTATATGTAGTCTAAGTTGTATGAGTATAAGTAGTAGGTGACTGATGAGGGTGGGACGGTAGGTTAGTGAGTAGGGGGCTAGGGGGGTGATATAGGTAGGTGAGGAGGGTGAGGGGGAGAGGTAGTTGGTATGCCACGGCGTGGTAGGGGGAGATCAAATGAAGGGAGTGGGGGGTGAGGTTAGGAGTTGGACTATGTAATGAGTGAGAGTGGAGGGGGGCGTAGGTGGTAGTGGGAGACCGCTGGGGCTTCGGGGGTTACTATTTCGACTTGTCAGTACAAATTATAATATATATATATGTTTTATCTACTATTTTCTGGGTTTGCTAATACTGGTAGGCACAGTGACAGGCGCCTTTCACATATACTCAGTCTGGGGGCCCGCAGATGGTTTGCTATATACTTTTAATAATTTAATTATATAATTATTATTTTATATTATATATAATGCTGCCTCAGTAGGAGACCTAAGTATTTATTGATTGCTGTGGATTATTGTTATGATTTTGGATATGATTAAGTGTATTAGTGATGAGGTAAGTGTGTTGTACTCATGTCATGTGATTTAGTTGGAGTGTTTGGCTGTTAATGTATATTTATAATTTGTAATTATTGTATTTAATTAAATATATTCTTACATTATTTTATTATTTTCATTATTAATTATTATATATCTGATATATATTATTATAATTCTATTTATATATATATATATTAAGTATATTATATATTATATTATATATATATATACTATATATCATATATATCTATTATAATATTCATATATATTTAATATACTATATATATCTAATGACTATATCGTTACTATATTTAATCTATATACTCAAGAGGGTCGTCCGACACGTCCTAAAATTTAAAAGTTTATATGGTGGTAATGCAATCAGAGAATATATTCACTACAGCACAATTATATAACATGGTTATCAAGTATACGTATATAGTAGGTGTATAGATGGTATAGTAGTTGATATCGTTTTATGATAGTACATATATATTTTTATCTATTATATGTATAGGTAGGCGTACTAGGAAAGGTGATAAAAAGTTAGTCCTGGAGCATACACGAAGTAGATTTGTAGTTGAAGTAAAGTGTATAAGCTAGGTAGTAAATCATATGTGTAAATAGTGAAGGCTGGGGCCAAGCTTTGTACTTATTAGAGAGAGAAGTAGGTAATAGGCTATAATTGATGTATCCCTATTGTAGGTAGCTAGGATGTTGAGTGAGTTGGAGTATAGAGTAGTAATACGTATGAGTATACATAGGAAGTATATATTATATTATTCTTGATATACGTTACAATAGTATTGCGTAGGGGTAGGATAGTGGGCGGGTATTGGGTGTCTGTGGTAGGTATGAAGTAGGTAGGATGGTTGGTATGTGAAAAATAGTGTGTAACGGAGTCTTTTTAATTTTAGTTAAAAATAAAGTTAAAATTGATCCGATATCAGTTTCTTATATATATCTATATATATAATGTATAATTATAATAATTATACTAATATATATATAAATACTAGGTACCTAATTATATAAATTAATATGTTTACATATATATATATCTCTTAATATATACTATAATTATTATTATCTAAATATATATCTATATATTATTATTATATTAATATATTCTTATATATAATATTTATAACTAAATATATATTCGGTATATATATAAATATATATAATATATTAAATATATATATTAATATGTAATATATATAATATATTTTAGGTTATATCTATATAATTAATATATATTATATCATATTATATAATATATAATTATAATTAATATAATATAATTAATATATATTATATAATTGAGTTATTATATATATATTTATTTATAATTACTAATATATATATAATATTATATAATATTAAATATAATGTTATAATTAATTTATAATATTAATATATTATTATATAACTATATATATATTATTATAATATAATAATATATATATATAATTATATATATATATATCTATATATAATAATTATATACTATAATATATATATATATAATATTATTACTTATATATATATATTTAATTATATATTATATTATTATAATATAATATATATTACTTAATTATTAATACTATAATAATTCTATATATAATATAGTATATATATAATTATATAATTACATATATAATTAATATTATTATATTATATATATATTATATATATCGATTGCAAATATATATATATCATTATATAATATTAATCTATCTATATAATTATTTTTATACTATATCTTATATAATATTTATATTAGTGTTTTAGCTTTGTATAGTTTTAATTTATCAGAAGTTAAAAATTGCCAGTTGTTTTTTTTTCTGATGCAAATCTTAGGAATATATTTATTATTATTATAACTCTTTTTATTTAAATAAACGCTTTATTGAAATTTCTGAAAGTACATTAGGAATTTTTTTTTATCAGCAGTTTAATTAACAAATATTGAGTTATTGTGAATAACTGATTGAAAAGGTCAAAATTTTATTCAAATATTTTGTTACTATCGTTTAAACACATTATCACGTGAGGAAATAATTACAGTTGTAAAAGATCTTTAGTAATTTGTATTGTTTTAGAGATACTTAAACAACTTTGTTTGAATATTACTTCAAAAGGAACATTAAATAGCGTTATTGTTTTATTTTGATAAGTATGGGAGGGTGAACGAAGATTTACAATTTTAAGTACTCTCGACACTTTGTAGCTTTGTAACAGAATTGGTATATAATTTTTTCCCGAGCTATTTGACAACAGATTTAGAATAAGAGTGTAAGAATATTTTTTTTTTTTTTTTTTGCAAAAATTTTTTAACGTTTTTACAATTTACTTTCTTAAAATTTATTTGGCCAGACTATTCAAAATAGCAGTGCAAAAAATGGATTAAGAGTTAAATTGATTTCATGATTTCCTTTTCTTTATTTGACTCATCAAGGTGTTTTGCTTCCATTAAAATGTCAAATTGTATAACCTACTATTCAGTTAATATTGGCAGCATCTTAAATATTAACATAGTTGATAAAAGGTGAATTACAGTATGTTGCCTCCCAACAAAGTTTTAGAATTATAATCCTCACTTCATATTTCTTTTTTAACTTTCCACCCCCATATCTTTTACTATTATTTTCCGATTTGCAACTAACATCTTTAACTTTTACTTTCCCAAATCTATTGTGACTTCCCTTTTCTTTTATTTTTTGCAAAGTACTCTTAATTTTGTCCACATCTTACTTTATTATTCTTCTCAGACAATTTCCCTTTCCTTTTATCTGGGCTCTCTTTAGATACTTTTGCATCAAGGGTCTATTCCATCCATCCAAGTTCACTTGTTCATTAACTTGTTCCTCTACACTCTTAACTGCAGACCCTACTCTATATTCCAAGTTGTTTCTGTAAATCCGTTTATGAAAGCGTTTTTAAAACTAATGTAAAGGCAACATCTTTCTTCAGATTAATACTATACTTAAATCAATTGATTTATTTACGATACTTATACTTTATTATTATTTATTATTATTATTATTATTATTATTTATGATTTTTATATTATTTATTATTATTATTAATATTTTTATTTAATTATTTATATTTTTTTTATTATTATTTTTATTTATTTTATATAATTATTAATTTATTATTATTTAATTATTTAAGTTATATTGATTATTATTATAATTACATTATTATATTATTAATTATAAGCCACCCATGCTCCACCTACATATATGTTAGTGACTACTTTTCTCTTCCTTATGAACCCTAGGCTTATGTTTATGCATCATGGGCCAGAAGCCGTATCCGATTTCGTACGTCTGATGTCTTCTTTGACCCAAATTCAAGGCTGAAAAGTATGAGAATACCACAGGAGCAGTTCGTTCCTCACCAAGGGAAAGCCTGGAGGTGAGGCAGGGTGACATCCCTGTCCCTGTGGAGAAACAGCTCATGTGCTACTTATTCTCTATATTGAAGGTTCCTACTTTCATCAGGCCCTTGACCTGCTATAATAGAGTGAGCTCTCACAATCTTATTCGCCATCTTCAGGGGTGTTAACTTTCAAATCTTTTCACTTCACCTTGACTCTTTCTTCAGCGAGGATCAATGCCAATATGATTTCTACAATTCATTGCTATTCAAGATTGTTTTGTCCCTCGTAGCTGTTTGCATTGGGTTCATCTTAAGAACAGGTAGAGTAATCACATTTAGCCAGGTCAGAATTGCTTATGTACATTTGAGGGAAGATCATAGCAACTCGATAGCTTATGGGATAGATTCTCGATAGCAATTTTACACATGATGTAACTTATTCAGACTGAAGAAAGGGGTGAGGGCATAGGCTGTGTTTTCAGATATCATGTAATCCCCACTTATTCACTTTATTACGTTTTGTTTTCTTTTTGGTTGAACTGATAAATGTCTTGTGGCGTGTGACAATCTGTACCATCACACCAGAGGGTAACTATACCTTCTTTTCTGATTCTAGAAGCGCTCTCCAGTCGTTGCTTGACCGATCGACAAGAAACTCTTTGGTCTCTGCCATTCAAAGATCCCTCTGATCGTTGCATGTGAAGAAGCAAAGTATTGCGTTCTGTTGGGTCCCTTCCCATGTGGGTGTTCCTGGAAATGAACAAGCCAATAGGGAGGCCAAACATGCGGCAACTAACAGGGTGTTGAATGCCCAGTACCTTCCTCCCTGCTACAGATTTTCCATCACTTAATGTCAAGGTTTCCTTTCTGGCTGGCAGACATGTTGGGCGTAGGATACTTGTGGCGCTAAACTACGGAACGTCAAACCCATCATTGGACGGTGGTCATCTATTAGAAAGATTCTCCTGGAGGTGGTCCTGGCTCGATTGCGTCTGGGTCATACCAACCTCACCCATGGATTCCTTATGACACGGGTGGATCCCCCGACCTGCCCATTTTGCTCCTCCAATTGCCCTCTTACAGTCGTTCATATCTTTGTGGGTTGCGAGGCCATCTCAGCCCTTAGAAGCAAGTTCTTTCCTGATGTGCTCACTATATATCCAGCATCACCTGCCGCACATCTTATGCCGAATACGTCTTTCATTTTCCGGTAGTGGATTTTCATTTTTGCCTTCCTATTCCTGCGGGGAACTGATACATCATTGTTAAAAAGATCTAACCATTACTCAGCCGATATGCTTGCTGGGGATTCAAATCTTAATACAGGGTTCACACTTTCTGGAAAGTCCAGGGAAAAAAATCAAACAAAGACATTGGTCAGGGAAAGTCATGGGAAAACGGTTTTTAAGAGATCGAGTAGGTCTGACAGTGCGAGGGACATTCCCGAAAATAAAGTCAATGAAAAGTCAGGGAAATTTGAAAAATCTCCAAAACATATGAAGACACACTCTATTTCTCAAATATTGGAAAACTAAATTAGTTTGGATATGTTTTTTTTCGCTTCTCTTTCTTATAAATGAGAAATTGCTGGAAAGAAAAAAATGAAATTGACAGTTGCATTAACAGGATGGGCGAGGAAATTGACATTCCATAGATCTAATTCTATCACACCTGTTTCTTTCCTTATTTTTAGTTCACTAATTACCTTACTATTCTTCCTATTCTGTTTCGTAGAAGTTGTTCCAAAGTATCATGGCCTTCCGGATTGAGGTGATTGGTATACTATATTTAGGAGAGTGGATGTGTTTTAGCGACTGAGATGATTGACTTACTGACTTAATCTGTTATTTTTTTCTTTTTAGGGAATTATACCTTTATTAGGTGTTTTTTTTTTTTTTTGAGGTTATTGACGAAGGGATTGTCTTGAATTTTTGTGTGCAGTTGAAGTATTACAGTTATTAATTTTTTTCTTTATAAAAATGAACTTCAAGCAAAAAAAAAAACATACTTATAACCGAGGGGACCCAGCAGTGGTTGGACGTCCAAAACTGAACTTGGTTCATTCTGTCTCACAGATGTTGTACAATGTCTCGTCTTAATAATTATGAAAACTGATTTGGCCTTAAATGTTCCAAGCAAGGACCGACGTGCCTGCACACACCAACAACTAAAGCTTTTTGCATGAGAGTGTGTTTCGATGAACATGACAAACCTTGAATGATCAGAACTGTTGCAAATCCAAAATGAAGAAAAGATATTAGAAAGATATCCTCTGAAGTACAAGCCTGTCCAATGGCTCTCATCATTGGATCCTAGTAATAGTTTTTTCATCAGCCAGAACAAGGGAAACAAGATTTGATTTTATTGCTAGAGGCATTGTCCACCAATAACCGAATCACAGATTCTGTTTTTCTAGAAAAAAAAAGCACAATAACTCTACTTTGCAGTGAAGCTCATTCTACCCTTGAATTAAATTCAAAATATTTTTGGGTGGTGATTGTCCTTCTAAGAGACTTGATGAGTTTTTTTTTCTTCTATAGCACCTGAGAATTAATGTTATGCGGAATTGTGGCAAATTTTTAAATTAGACTGATATTTTTGCATGGAAATGGGACAGTGGAAGGAGGGTTTTCCTATAAATTAAGCAATTTTTAGTGGAACATCTGAAAGACATAAGTCTTGATTTCTCAAAAAGAACATGCACAATTCTTATAAGATCTCATGAAGTATTCATAAAGTTCCTATCACCCTCAAAAAATGTTGAACAAATGTAAGAGCTCCAATAGAAGATATGAAGAACAGATCATCAAAGAGAGTCAAAACAGAACGAAAAAGAAGAGAATAAAAAGGTTGAAAAAGAATATTAATCCATACAGATCAATAAACTTGAAGAGCAGAGAAAATGTTAAAACTGAAAGGCTTTAACAGAAGAAGCCGCTATAAAAATCAAAAATTCACAATGCTTGAGAAGAAAAAGTTAATCTAAATCTCCCCATTTAGAACTTTTGTGATTACAGTGGACGCTATTCACCTAGGCTATTAATGTAAGCTTTTAATTTATTTTCTTTTTTGTATAAATAAACTGTTTTCTTTGAAAAATATAAAAAAAGGAGTGCTTTGGACGGCTAATGGGTAAGGTATAGGCTTATTACTAAAAAAAAAAATATTTTTTAAATTCTCCCATGAATTGATCAGAACCAATTTCTCAGTAAGTTGTCAATAATTTAATGTAATGAACTGAGTAATAGGCCTTGGCCAATAATAATTATAGATATTTTATACACCAAAAATAAAAAGAACACGCTGGTCAGGGAAAATTTTGCAGATATTGGGTCAGGGAAAGTCAGGGAAATCAAATTCAAAATTTTAGTGTGAACCCTGTAATACAGTATAGCCGCATTCCTGTGTGCTGTGGAGATCCTTGTCCATATCCACTCAAAAAAAAAAACAAAAAAACAAATTATTATATATATATATATATATATATATATATATATATCTATATTATATATATAATGATAATATAATATTATATATATATATATAATAAGTTAATATATATATAATATATATACTTATATATAATAATATAATATAGATGTTAAATAAAGAACATAAGTTGGAAGGTAAGAATTTACTGGCTTCTCCGGGATTGAAACCACCGCATGTTGCGAAATGAGGACAATATGGCGATGCCTTACGACTGAGCTATCCCTCAACCAAAAAAAGTTGAGTTCAAGAACAGTTTTAAGCAATCGAGTTCCCTTCAGGCGACATCAGGGTGGTCCAGCCTGTCCTGTTTGAGGGTAGCTCAGTCCGTAAAGCATCAAGCATATTGTCCCTAATTTCGCAACATGCGGTGTTCAATCCCGGAGAAGGCAGTAATTCTTTACCTTCCACTTATGTTCTTATTTAACATCTAAATACTAATCTGCGAATCTATGCAATATTTAACACCTACATATTATTAAGAACGAGGGATATGACAGGCTGGACATCTGGCCATGAAGGGAATCTATTGCTTTAAAACTGTCTTGAATCAACTTTTTTGGGTTGAGGGATAGCTTCAGTCGAAAGCATCGAGCAATTGTCCTCATTTCGCACATGCGGTGGTTTCACTCCCGGAGAAGGCAGTAATTCTTTACCTTCCCACTTATGTTCTTTAATTTAATATATATATATTATATATATAGTATATATATATATATATATATATATATATATAATATATATAATTATATATTATATATATATATATATATATATATATATATATATATATATATATATATTATAATATATATAATATATATATATATATATATATATATATACACGTATATATATATATATATAATAATATATATATAAGTATATATATTATAATATATTATATATATATATATATCTATATATATTATAATATATATATATATATATATATATATATATTATTATAGTATTATATATATTATATTATTTTTATTCATTGCCCCTGGGTTCCTCTAATTTGTGGGGTCTATGTCATCAACGAAAGCCCAGCGACCTCCACCGGGCGAAGCCATAGGTTTCTCAGGGAGGAAATCTGATGGAGTGTTCTATGGGGGTGAGTAGGGCAATTCTTAAAGGAGGTACATCGGTTGTTTGTGCCTCTATAAGGCATCTTTCGGCAAGAGTGGAGAGGTTTTGCGATCTGTGCCTGTATCCGCTGAGGTCTGGGTGAAGTGCCCAGATCACAATATAGATAGTGAGATTATGCATCTCTCGTGGGAGAGTGTTTTGTGTTGCTGATATTTCCGGGGACGAGAGTTGAGGTATTGCTGTGTAAAGTGTGTGTGAATATGTTTTGAGAGATATGTGTTGTTTGGGGTGGACGTTTCTGAGGAGTTGGCCGTAATAGAGGGCAGCGGAGGAGGGAGGTGATTTTAAGTGGTGTATAATGTGATCTTGTAGGAAGTTATGGCATGGATGGGTAGGGTCGAGAGCCCTGGCATAGAATTGCGTCCCTATCATGTCCAGATGATCCTGAACTGGGAGAATTTTTGTTTCTTCGTGTAGATGTTGAATTGGAGTAGTTTTCAGGCAGCCTGTGATAGTTGTGACGGCAGTATTTTGGATTCTTTGTAATTTGATTCTGTTGGTTGATGAGATTAAAGGGTACCAGACTGTTGATCCATAGTCGATTGTGGTTCTTGAGAATTGTTTGTATGTAGTTGTCGGTGTGGTTGCTTCATTGCTGAAATTGTGTCGGGATAAAGTTCGTGGGATATTTAGTTTTCTATTTGCTGTGTTTATTATGTTTTGGATGTGAGGTGTTAAGGTAAAGTGTGTGTCAAAGATTATACCGAGAAATTTAGCTGTTTTGTTTAGGGGATTATGGTGTTATTTAGAGTTACTTGTGGGTGTAATGATGATTGGTGTTTGTCAGTGGTGATCAGGGTTATAGATGATTTCTCGGCAGAGGCTGACATTCTATTGGAAGACAACCAGGCTTCGATTTGGTTTAGGTAAATCTGAGTAGCAGCGGTGGTTACAGAGGGGTCTGGTATGGTTATGGTTATATATTCTGCATAGGTTATAAGATGTGAATTGGAAGATTGAGGGGTTGGGATGTCAGCTGTAAAGAGGTTGAACAGGAACGGGAACAGGATGGCACCCTGAGGGACTCCGTTTCTCAATTTTTCGGTTCTTGAGATCTGGTGTTTGCTAGATACCTGTGCAGTGCGTCCAGATATGAGATTGGCTAGCCATTTTTTGTAATTATTATGGAATGGAGTGTTTAGGATTTTTTGGATGAGAAAGTGTCTGGGTACTGTGTCAATTGCTTTACTGATGTCAATGGCAAGTAGTATTGTTCTGTGGGATGGAGTTTTGTTTGAGCCGTTTATGGTGCTTTGTGTGATGTTTGTTAGTGCTGTTGAGGTTGAGTGTGATTTTTTTTGAAGCCATGATGGTGGGTTGCGGAGTGGAAGTGTGGCTGGATTTTGGTGAGAAGGATCTTCTCTATTAGTTTGCACATCGAAGAGAGGAGGGATATGGGTCGATATGAAGAGGGGAGGTTGGGATCTTTTCTAAATTTTAATTTGGGTATGATTATTGCTTTTTTCCAGAGTGGAGGGATTTAGTTGAATGACCAAAACTTGTTGAAAATATTTTTAATGGATGCAATAGCAGTTGGACCAGTGTTTAATGTGAAGGTTTCAAATGTTGCCTGGGCCAGAGGCAGGAGAGTTTTTTAAGGTTTTAATAAGTGAGGCAATTTCTATTTCTAGTGTGGTGAATGTGGGGTTGGGATTGATTATTTTTTTTTTTTTTTTTTTGAGGTTGCGTATTATTTTTTTATTATTTGTGTGGGTAGGTTTGTTGGAGATTGTGGAGTAGTGTTGTGCAAGGATATTGCAGTATTGCTTGGGGGAGAGGAGAGAGTTATTTTGTCCTTTTAAAGCTTCGTTTGTGGAAGGGGGTTATTTTGGGAAAATGGAGACGTTTCACTACCTGCCATGTTCTTTTTTCTTCAGGCTTCCTCATGTTGTCAGTTAGGTGTTTTTTGAATTTTTCTGCCTTATGGGTGGAGATGAGATTGGAAACTTGTGTGCTTAGGAAATTAATTTGAGCACTTAGATATGTGGTGTAGATTTTTTGATGTCTAATGATGTTCCTTTGTTTTATCAGGTTGCAGATTTCAGGTGTTGATGAGGGGTTGTAGCGTTTTCTATGGTCCTTTGGTATGTAGAGGTTGGAGGCTTTTTGTATTACTTTGGTGAGTTTGTCTATGACCTTGTGTAGGGAGAGAGAGTTGTTGATTTCCATTAGAGGTAGGTGAGTTTCTATGCACTGGGTGAATTTTTGCCAATTTACCTTTTTGTAGTTTGTGAAAGCTTTAACTATTTTGAGGTTGAGTATTTTTGTTGTGTATGTGATTATTATTGGGACGTGGTTTGATAGGAGATTTATTTCTGTGTTCTATGTTATTTTGGTGGAGAGGAGAAAGTGATGTCAGGAGATGTTTGTGATTGGTTAGCTTGTGGTGGAATTCTGGTGGGGAGAGGAGAAAGTGATGTCAGGAGATGTTTGTGATTGGTTAGCTTGTGGTGGAATTCTGGTGGGGAGGCTTTTGTAATTTAATATATTTAAGGTATTAAGTTCATCGAGGATGTGAATTCCTCGGTTATCTGTGAAGTGTTCCTTGTACAAGGCTGTATGATGGGCGTTGAAGTCCCCCTATTATAAGGTGGTTGAGTGCATTGATAGGGTTTAAGTTAGGTTTGTAGTTGTTTGAACAGTGTTGTTAAGGGGGGTGGGGGATGTATGTGTTTAATATGTTGTGGGAGATATTGTTGAAGAGAATGGTAAATGATTAGATGTTGAGGATAGGGTCATTTAATAGATTAGTGGTTTCTGGTGTAGTGTTATGATAGGATAGGGGTTTTTTAATTAGTGTTAATAGGGTGTGGTTTTCAGGAAGAGTGGCCGAGTAAATGGAGTCATATCCATAGAATGCTGTTCTTGGGGTATTTTGTGGGGTATGGGATTCCTGTATCAAAGCTATACCTATGTTGTGTTGGTACAGGAATGCGAGGATTTCTGAATGTTTGTGTTTAGGCCATTTATATTGATTTGAAGGATTTTGATTGTTAGGTAATTTTGGGTTGGAAAAGTTTGGTATGCAATGTTAAATGCTTTTGATAGGATGGGATGCTATTGAAAAGGTTTTTATGAGAATCAATTGATTGATGATCTTATATATGGCTGTCGGTTAGGCATTTGTTGCAGATGGGACATATATATTATGTTAGGCCAGGGTTTGGATGTACATCGCTAGATTGTTTAAGGATAGTGAGAGTGATATGAATTAGATTATTTTTATTATCAGAGTGTAGGGAAGTTAAGATCTGGAGGGGAAGGGATGTGGGTAACCTTGGACGTCATAATGTGTGAGTGACCTGGGCAGGTTGGCAGTAACTCAGATTCACTGGAGGAGGACATAAGCACAAACGAACATAAATCGCCACACCAAAAGCAGATACGGAGAATGAGAGAAATGTGAGTTATTGTACAGGGCAGGTCCCGTTGTGGTGGGTTCGATCCCGCTCACTATAAATAAACTGA
>JABUQX010085277.1:0-30016 GCA_015478945.1 Trachelipus rathkii
TGATAGTAGTTGGCGTATATATATATTATATATGTATAGTTATATATATATAGTTGACTTTTAAATCATGTGTTTTCTTCTAGCTAGAAATCAAAGCTTAATCATTTTTCGTAATTAGACTATGCTATTAACCAGTACCTTTATAAGTATAGGTAGGAAGGTAAACACTATAAAGTAGTTTATTGATATAATATAATATACGACTCTATTGATATTATTATAATATATTAGTATTTAGGATCTTAATATGTATAGTATTAATTAGAGTTATATGTATCGCTATTATTATATGAGTAAATAGATATTGATATATATGTATTATGTTATGTTTGTAATATAGTTATATTATATATTAGAGTTATAGTTACTATAGTACTAATATGTTTTATACTATATGTATATATGAGGGTTGGACTATTACGTTTCTCACGTTTTAATATAGATTTTTATATAAGTAGAGTTGAGACTTAGTAATAATATTATTAGTACTAAGATGAAGAGGTTAGAGCATGGGGGAGGATGTAAGGGGGCCTGTCACACCCTGGTTTATATAATTTAATACAATAGTCAACTGATGGTTATACCTACTTTTTTGGTATAACTACCCATTTTTGTAAATTTGAAGCCAGGACGTTATTATTTTTATTTATCTTATTTTATATATTATTCATATATCGTCATTTATACTGTAATCATTATTCAACTTCTTATCAGCATTTTTCTTTAATGTTCTCCAATTCTTCTTTTTAAATATAAAGCTTCAGATATCAGCAATATTATATACAATTCGTATACATCAGTAATCTTAGTATATCAGTAATTATTGACACAATTGTATCCTTGACTGTCTGATTTGTTTGAATGTTCCTAAACATCACTCACGAGGTGAGTGTTATATACTTTTTCCATAATTTTGATTTAAAATATTTTGTAAGAAATGTGCTGCATAAACTTAAATTTAAAGTGATAAACTCAAATGGACTTAAACTTATATTGCAGTCCACCCTTCAGACCATTGCCCCGACATCATTAGCTTCTCCCCAAGTGTACAAAAGGAATTAGAAATCCCCTCACTGTACTCAAAGGGTTAGTCTCTTGACTTTTATAAATTTAAATATAATTATGCTAGATTATAATATATTAATATATATTATATTCTAGGGTCCCAATACTGGGCTGGATAAACTTTCTTTCCACGGACCAATTGTCCCAATACTGGGCTGAGAAAAACTTCCTTCACGGATCAATTATCCACAGCTCCGGGCCTAGAAAACTCTTATGGCTGAATTACGAGGCCTCTTAATAAAATTGGAATTATAACCGTTCCTGCCCTGAACACCACAAAAAGAGTGAATATATATAGTTTTAGTGCCTTTCTAATGTGAAATAAACTTACCAAAACATTATTACAAAGTAATCCTCTTCAAAACGACACATAGGCATTAAGTCTGTCAGTTGCTATCACTAGTGAGATGCTGAGATGATCTGTATCTTTGAAAACTCTCAATTGAAAAAGTGACTCTAATAGTTAACGAGCTAATTTCAGTTATTTATACCTCATTAGAAGCAAGACCCATGTACAATCTTAATACCTCAAAACTATTATGTTGAAACATAGAAATTGAAATGATGGTCCTAATAAGATAAATTAATTACTAGGAGCAAGTTAGAGGTAGTACACTGTGCACGTAGTTTTGAGTAGTAGTTATAGTTGTATGAAAAACTTTGTACATACATTGTGAATGGTCTGTTTGAAGTTTAAATCTCCACAACATTGCAAACCTGAATTACACACACCAACCAAGTCCTTGATAAAGGAACCAGAAAGCAGGGAGAATCATAAAAAGCACTATAGGGTACACTGAATAGATCTCTAATCGCTTGATAAGATATATATGATGTGTTCACATAGTTCACGACACCACATAAACGTGCTAAAGTTTCTGTATTACAATAACCACGCTAACTCATATAGGATAATCATAACTTAAGTATATGATAAGGGTAACCATTAATTTTTACTCTCAGCTCTCTTAGTACTGAATGGAGTATTATCTTAAAACTTATTGTGGTAAAACTTGTAAACTATAGAATCGACAAGATATACGAGACGAGTTGTATTAATTATATAGGATAGGTTATGAGTATGAAACGATAAAACGAGAGAAAAACCCAACAACACGTTCATTTTCTATCGAGTCCTTCTCTTATCATTTATCCTAAGCTATGAATAATACTACACTTACTGAATCTGAATATGTAAATTCTCTAAATAAAGTGTTATACCCGTGTAAAGTTAACTTCTAAAACGCATACACAGAGTCACAGCAATAGAGCGAGAGTCATCCGATGAAGCTGAAATAGTCAGTTCCTAAGAGCATTTGTCGACCCGTCGTTAGGAGTAATCACTTTCAGAAAATGCCTGATGGTTATCTTGGAAGCGAAGGTCCATAATAGAAGGATAACGTCTTCTCACTTTTCTTCCAAGGTAACAACTTACGTAATACTTTCGTACCCTCTTTATTAACTGTTTATTTGAGTAACATTCGCCGATTATTACTTTATAATTTATAATTACCTAAATGATTCGATAAACTAACAGAGGACTTAAAAATAATTTCTTTGATTTTCAGTATGACAACTTTAGGAGGACTAGAGCATTTAAATACGATAGTAGAGCCTGAATTACACGAGTAACGTACATATTCGGGTGCAATATCTTTCATGCCTACCTGGTTGTGTTCTCGCGTTAACACCTACAGTACAATATCAAAATAAACAGTGGCGTTATTACCACGAAACGAGGGACTTTTGATTTTCCGTTTCGGTATGCTGTCTAACAGTTTTGATAGACTAGTTATTTATTCTCTGATCAGCTACAGAATCTTCAACTTGAAACACAAGATATTTTAGATGATAGAGCTTTTAATTTGAACTGAGGATATTATGTCTTGGTTCAGGGTTTACTCTTACAAGAACACTTGTGTTGAATCGTCAATGATTAGTATGATGTGTGTTTTGCAATAAAGGCACATTGAAATTTACAAGAAATAGTGCTGAGTACTAACCGTATTTTCTTACGTATGGAGTCTCAGCAATTAATGGCCTTAGCGAGGTACCTTTTATGACGAAAGAGTAGAATGTTGTGATATATTTGAAACTATAGCAGATCGCACATAAAAAATGAATTAATTGGCTTTGGACCGTATAAATCGTATTAAGGAATATTATATGAAAATATCGAGGATTTTCTGACTAAAGAACAGTTTTAACAAAGAGAAAACTTAGATTATCAATAAGACTCCGCAAATAGTTAAGCGCGATGACGTTTTACTCAGAGTAGGAGATTAATTCTTTCTCCCAAAAAAATAAACTATGAGACATTATACATTTTAAATCAAAAAGTCTGGATATTTTATATAACTTAGGAGAGGATAAAGCTGCACATTTCAATTGGAGCATTATTTTAGCACCATCAGATACAATATATCATTGGAATATATCGAATGACTACCTTTAGCACCAGCAATCGCATACAGCCACCTCACTATTGATAGGTCCTTGTAGCTGGAGAGTCTTTACGCATAGACACATTCTTAAATAATATCTTTCTTTATTGCAAGTTAGAATTTGATAATACATACTCACAAGGCAAATACTCAGAACTAAGTGAGCAACACTCAGACAATAAAACATGAATACTATAACTAGACGAATATATTTATCCATATATGAAACGACAACAAAATGTCTACCCACTAACAGATAAACCCAATGATATAATAACATGCTCGAAATCATACATTTCACCCTCGTACACGCCCAAGAAATATGATACATTATATCTGAGATCTCTGACATGCGATAAATTAAAAACTGCTCTTGACTTATAACACCACCGTTCACAATAATCATTATATGCGTTTGCATGGACTCAATAACTTATACACAGTCTCAAAGAGTACTATCTGTCATTGGTCATAGAAAGACATTGCTCACACCAGCACATATCCAGCCACAAGAACACACTATAATTCAGGTATGATAATCGAAACAGAGGCCATTCATAATGAGAGGTAGATATGGGGATACTAAACCGGGTTGAAAAAACGTATCTAGATTTCGATCACTGGCACATTGAAGACCATATTCCTTCAAACTTCGTGACAACAATTAGTCAATGATATCGACAAAAATTAAAGAGTTGTTACATATAAACTGGCGAAGAGAAGACATACCGAGACGAATAAAACTAGTCCTAGTTTCATCCTGTATAGGATTTTGAAGCCTATTGCAGGCCTTCATTAATATTCACAAAGCGCCTCAACCAATAGGTTACGTCTGTTTAGATCGTCAATTGAGGCGCAGCTTTGGAGCTAACACTTTCCAAGATCCTTAGCCTAAGGACGAACGAGATTACTTTTATCTGTTAGAAGACTACCCTAGTGGAAGTTGGTATCAAACAAGAAGAAAAGCGGAAAAACAGTATAACGAGCTTAAAGCTTATTAACTCTGCACACAGAGAGAGTGGTGAGAGTATCAGAATGTATGCTCTGAGGTTGGGGAAAAGGCTAGCCAGACACGAGCATTAATCGTGGCTTAGACAGCGTAAGGGAAGCATGATTCCTTATGCGGACCTGTACTTCCTATATCGTTTTTCATTTTTTTATGGTATGATTCCAAGTTCTGTATCAAGTCTTCCACCTTATATAAGAAAGAGGTGAGAAGAATAAATCCTAAGAATGAAATTAGATGCAATTAGATTAGTTGTTAGATGTGTCAACGCACTCTTGGGAAAAGATCGTGGGTTTCGCGCGAACTGCTCTCGAATCAGACAACCACTAAGAGATTCCCTTAATTCCAAACGAAAATCCTCCAACTAGAACACTTGAAAAAAACGCGAGACTCAACCTTATCACAAACACCACATTCCAAGAAGCAGAGTTAACATTAAATGAGCGTCTAGAATCAGTAATTGAATATCACAACAGTCGCATCCTAGTTAGAGACCAGAGAGTTTCTCTCAGAATAGAAACAAACCAGAATAAAGCACCATACTACTGTACTTCCCGAACTGCTCGTCAAAAGCACGACAAAACAATTCCGAGGAATGTACCTCATAGTACATGTAAATATCTCTGTATATGACAACAATTGAGTAAGGGTATATGATCGATGAAGAATTTAGTAAACCATGTCCGCAAAGTCCCTCATCTAAAACAACGTTTGTCCTTCACTAGTTACACAAATACTTTAGAGAATAATTAATTACGTTAATCAGTCTAATTAACAAACACAAGAACTAAGATCTCAACATAATTATTCGATATACCACGCAAACTAAACAAATTTGAGCACTAAACTCTATACCACTAGGCAATATCCAAATAGGATAACAGATGGTGTGCGCGGAGTAATGAGTGAAATCTGGGAGAACATAAGATCGAGATTGAATGTTTACAAAGTATCCAAGTGGGAAATATGTGCGTACATTGTTAAAGAAAAATAAAGGCGGTATAATTAATAAGGAAGTGAAATTCCATTGTTATGTGTATAATATGCCATGTAGTTGTTTGAATCCCATGTAAGAATTTATTCAAATTTTGTAGGGACCAATCACAACCCAGGTAATTAAGAATGCCCATCCATAAGAGATACACTCCGCTGGAATGACTGCACAACAGTACCCAATAAATAAACAGATTATTCAAAAAAATCCCCTCCAGAAACAACCTAAACCATGATAAAAAAGATAACAGCATTAGGGAAACCACTTCCCTTCCCGAAAGTATTTCAAATCCTTTGCAGATTTACTGCACATCAGTCCTCATAACTCATATGTGAGAGGACCGATGTAATAAGTAGCTGAGATGAAGCTCCGAGCTATAAAATTCTCGGGAAACACAGTACTGTACTCCACGACGGGACTTTTTGAGAGTTTCCTTGTGTATGACCGTTTAATGACAATGACCTCTCAGTCATAGAGAAAGATATATTAACCCATTATAATGACCCGATGTGAGCTTGTAAGCGCTACACACTCAGGATGTACTTAATTGGTGACCCTAAAACAAGATATACAGGTTTTCAAAGACCCCTGGAGATATCAGATTGCATAATTTATGAAAAGAAGGAAGGATATCTTCAACACACTATCTCCTCTTCTCCTCTCGAGAAACTCTTCTCCTGTTGTGAGAGGACTTGATGCAGTTACTACCTACTTGCCTGAATTAGCAGATAAAGTACGTACCGTACATATAAACCTTATTCCTTCAGTAAATGACCCTTTAATAGTTCCTGTTTCATTCAGTTCACTCACATAGTTCTGGATCGTATGGATGCATGGTGGATAGCGGGGCTGGAGTAAGTTTAATCAGTACAGAGATATTTTCTTACACCTTAAAAGGACATTAAATTACTCCCTTCATCAGAAATAAATGTAAATTCCATCAGTAGATTGTTCCCGTGACCAATGTTAGTCCCATAAGAATCATACATTTGGAAATACCTATACACTTTCGCAGATCACACATTCATTCAAAACACCTATCATTTTTCTAGTAGTCCCCTATGAGCCATATGCCAGCACCAATGATAAACTTGGTGGCCTGATCAAATGCCACTGAGAGATAATTCACATATTACCACGTAATCTTTACAATAAAGTACAATTAATACAATCAGGGGGCATGAGGGTCCCTAATATACACTCATTGCGCTACATGATCAAAAGTTCATCTATTCCTATTTTTAATATTAAAGAGTGAATGTGTATTCCTGTGTGTATTCACCTTGTTCCTTTTTCAATAATCGAAATGGTAGAAATTAATGGGCCAAATTGTACTGTTTCGTATTAGATCTCAGTGGGATTTCCAAGGGGGGTAACTCATATAAGGGTAAACTTATATCCAGTTTCAGAGTCTTAGAAATGAACTTCTTTCAACAAAACATGTGGCACTTTATTAATTACATTCTGGAGAAAAAGCATGTATAGTTAAGAAAGAGGTACCATAAGTGGGTTGAGAATTATTTATCTCTGAAGGAAGAGGAGTGTTCACCACCACCGAAAATATACTCTGTACATACAGATTCTGCTGAAACACGTAAGGAAACATGGACACCCGAAAAATTGAAAGAAGAATTCCATTTTTCTGAAATTCCTTTTAATGAACAACAGAAAGAAAGCCTCATTAAAGTGTTGATGAAACATCAGGCTACTCTTAGTTTTGGTGACCATGACGTGGGTGTGGCCACTAACATTTCTCACTCTATTGAGGTGGAAAGCTCTCGCCCTGTCAGGTTACCAGTACGGAGGTTTCAAGGACCACTGGCACAAGAAATAGAACAACAGTGTAAAGAATTACTAGACCAGGACATAATACGTCCTAGCAAATCACCATACTCAGCACCAGTGGTTCCTGTTAGGAAACCAGATGGAAAGTTAAGACTTTGCATCGATTATCGTAAACTTAACGATGTCACTAAAACAGATTCCTTTCCCTTGCCCAACTTAATCGACATGATATATAATATGCATGGGAATAGGTACTTCACAACAATAGATCTCGTTCGAGGATATTATCAGGTTGAAATGGAACCTGATAGTATCGAGAAAACAGCTTCCACCCCCTTCGCGCAATATGAGTATCTCAAGATGCCCTTCGGCGTTAAAAACGGACCTGCAACGTTCCAACGGGGTATGATGCTCGCTTTATCTGGGTTGCCTTGGAAAAATGTCATGGTATACCTGGATGACATAATTATACTCAGTCAGGATGTAGAGGAACATTTATACATGTTGGACCAGGTTTTAACGGCCTTAGAGAACAATGGATACAAACTAAAACCGAGTAAGACTCGCTTATGCAGAACAGAAGTGGAGTTTTTGGGACATCATGTGTCAAACAACGGAATCCTTCCTCTACATAAAAACATTCAAGGAGCCTTAGAGTTCCCTGTACCATCTACAGTTAAACATCTCAGACAGTTTCTAGGTATGATAAACTTCTACAGAAGACACATCCCAAACTGCTCCCAAATCAGCAAGCCCCTGTCATGCCAAACAGGGGGAAAAACAGTAAACTGGACCCCTGAGTGTCAGGAAGCTTTCGAAACTCTAAAAAAGGCCCTAGTTAATCCTCTCTTGTTAGGTTTTCCAGACTACAGTCCAGATGTTTCTCCAATGGAATTACATGTGGACGCATCAGATATCGGCGCTGGAGCTTGTCTTTCGCAAGTTCAAAATGGAGAGCGCAAGCCAATTGCTTTCATTTCGATGACCTTTAACGGAGCTCAAAGGAACTACGGGGTCATCGATAAGGAGTTGACAGCTTTGCGTTGGGCGGTGAAGTCCCTTAGACCATTTCTTCGTGGAGTCAGATTTGTGATATATACGGACCATATGCCGCTTATATATCTACAGAATATGAGTTTAGTTGATGGTAGATTAGCTCGAAAAATGGAAGAACTATATGAGTTCGACTTTGAGATCAGACACATTTCCGGTACCCAAAATGTAGTTGCCGACGCACTCTCTCGTTCCCCCATAGGGGAAGATTCTGACCTGTTAGAGGAAGCTTCTATGATGGAGTTTATCCCCGAAGGGTATTTCCCAATAGAAATCTCCGGTGGGGGTGACTCCCTGTATAAATGTTTTTCAATGTTTTTGTATGGATTAGTGAATCGTCATTTGGAGGTGCGAAAGACTATAGTGAAAGAGCTACAGAACCACTCTTCTAAATATAAATTAACAGGGAAACAAATACAGAAAAAATTAAGGTTATTGGGGTTTCCCGGCCAATTACCACTACCTGAAGTTATTACAGCCTTTACTGAACTTTACAAAACACCTGTACACATTTATTATAATTCTTCAGTCCCAATTATCCACGGATCCAAATATAAAGGTGAACCATGTTATCTGAAATGCTTGGGAGGTATTCACTATAATTATTTAATGTCCACTCCCCCCTAATACCTCTGAATAAATATCCAAAAATATACTTTTTGTTTGTACAGACACAGATATTATTCATATAATACATGTAATACACAAAACACATTAAAAAATTTTGTTTTACAGTACTCTCTTTAAAATTTTATACAATAATACATATTAACAGCTGAACCATATTACACGGCAATAATTGACAATAAAACACAAATTTTTGTTATTAACGGATGAATTATACTTGCTTACAAATTCAACTTCTTTACACTGGAAAAAAGAAAAAAAAGAAATATAATAAAACAATTACATATCTGATAAAAGGGAAAAAGTGGGAAGGGAAGTATAAAATCACCGCTTATAGTGGTATTTCCTCTGTCATATTCTGATTCTTCTCTTCTACCTTCTTCTTCCTTCTACCTGATTTTTTTTTTGCTTTTGACTTAACTTAATAAAGATTCTTAAATACTCTTACTTATCCTTCAACTCTGTACTCCTCAACTCCTTTCTACCCTCTCATCTACTGCTTACCTACCAGATAAATGATTTTTTTATTTTTTTTGATAAACTTTAGAACAGGCCTAAATAAAGTACTAACCCTATGAAGGGTTAGCCACCAAATAACTGAATGCTAATGGTCTTAGACCTCAATAAACTAGTAAAATACTTTAAAAGTTTATAAACTTAATCGTTTATAAATTTTTATTGTGCATGAGAATACCACGATCCAATCATTGTAGCATGCTGGTATATTCATGCATGACACAATTGATTGGGGGCTGGCTCCCTGTTATTATTCTAGTTACAGATCATGTTTCTCTTCTGACTGTCGGAGATGCGACATCATACTACACTGTAAGTAGGGATCATATAAACACCGTAAAGACTACAAAGAAACTGTAAGTATACTAAAATTACGATACATACATGCTATATGTGTGAAAAACATATATAACATATATGTGTCAGTTGAGTAATAAACAAAGAAATAAATTAGTAAAAATATAATATTATAATAATAATATTATATTCCAAATTATAAAAGCTGATGCAACATTGATTTAACGGAGGTGTTAGCCATTTCATTACCTGAATAATGTGAGAAGGTATATTAGTTGAGTGAAAGTAAAAGAATGGGTAATTAATCAGAAGATGATTAACAAAGGCATTCCATAACAGTATATCACTATTAATATGTTTATATTTAGAATTATTTTATTTGAATTTTTGAGTTTTATTATTATAAAAAACCCTGATACTGATACCAATACTTATGATATATAAATAAAATTTAACTAGTCTAATGATATAATAATTTAAAATGGAATTAATTTTTTCTAATGAAATAATAATTTATTATTTATTGATTTAATAATTTTATATGGATTTATGGATTATTGATTTAATGATTTATGTTCTTTACTGGGAATAGTTACTAATGCCTGTTTCACCTATCTTTCCCAAACATATTCCTTTCTCTCTTTTCACATACCACCAAATTTTTTTAAACGGAAAATTTTAGACCAACCTAACCTAGACCATGAATACCAAAATGTCAGAAATAGCTTTAATCGGATCTTCCGAAGTATCTATCTTCATGAACGACCAAAAATACTTTATGAACCGATATAATATTAAACCTAAGGTCAATTGTGCTTCTGGGCGCTATCTGACTGCCTGTATCGCTCAAGTAGAGAAGGTCGTAAATAACGCAACTAAGACTTTAATAATATGGTGCTTAACCACGATGGGTTGGAGGAAAAAAGAGATTTTTGATGAAAATGGCTTGGGTACCTCACTATTCGAACCAGTTGATGCCTTAGATATATCAGGAGTACCTGGGGTGATGGAAAACATTACCAACATAGCAAAGAAACTAAACCCCAAAGTTACTGTATACCTGTTAATTCCCCCAGTACAAGATTTATACAGTTTCAACCAAAAAAGAATAGTAAGGGATTGGGGAATAACATACAAAGATTATTGCATAACCGACAAAATATTAGCCCCTGAAAAAATGAGAGCACACTCTATTTTTTGTTTCAATACATTTAACACATTGACCAGTTCAGAATATGAATGGCCTGATAAACATGTCCTAATTGGATCAGACATTATGAACTACCATTACGGAATTCGTACCACAAGTGACATACCAAATCATACCCCACACTACAAATACCTAGACACTGATCAGTTAGTCATAAACATGAATTCTCCTTTACTGGCTGACGGTTTACACCCAAACAGACGCTTTGCAGACGCTCTACTGACTTTATATAAGAAACAACTTTTTGTAAACACAGGACCACAGAAAACTTATCCCCCTTCCAGTTCACATACATCAGTCAAATCTGTAGGTCCTTATCAGATTCCAAACAGGGTTAAAATGGGTCCCACTTCCAAACAACCTTTACTAGAAACCCCTAGATATGATGGACAAATAGTTAAATACTCTGCCCCTTATTATAAGACAAATGACGAACAAACTGGACCACAGAACACTGAATATGGACCACCTGTAGAGTATACAGTTCCATATCCCTCACAAAATCCACAACCATATTATTGTGCTAGGTCAGATGGTGCTTCCACTAGTTCATATGTTCCTCCACCACCACCTCAGTCACAGACACAATACCCCTTTGTAACGTACAACATACCGTCTCTTTCACAGTATCAGTCCACAGTTCCTAATTTTAAAACACCTACCACCTGATACTAATGTACCCCCTACATCTCATACATCATCTATGACTGTTGCACTCGACCCACAAATAAAATTACTTCAAAGGTCATCAGCACGATGGCTAATGAAACAAATACATTGGGACAACTTAACAACTGCTCAAAAGAAAGCTGCCATACAGCAATGGCATGATATCATAGACGAAGAGAATGATACTATGAATCTCTTCTCTGACGATAATGTACCTCTATGTAAGAAGCCATAATTATAAACTAAAAATGATCTCTTTGTTAATTTGTGGATTTAGCATAAAAAAGTATTATTTATAATTGTTATAATGAAAAGAAAGTTTGTTTTATACTATTTTGATACTATTTTGAAGAAACTGTTAATTTTTTTATATTTTTGATACGTTTATATGTTTAGTAATAATAGTAATGAAAAAATTATAGTAATAACTTATACAAGATATAAAAAACAGTCACAGAATCCTTGGTTCAAGCGAAACACCTGAACACAGGTAGACCTTCCATCCTCTCCTCCACCGCTGGTTTTAACCCTCACTGACTTGGTTGTTCATCTCCCTCGTCGAAAATTAAGCGGGGGTTTAGACTTAGCAGGGGAGGATGTAAGGGGGCCTGTTACACCCTGGTTCATATAATTTTAACACAACAGTCAACTGATAGTTATACCTACTTTTTAGGGTATAACTAACCATTTTGTAAATTAAAAGTTAAAACCAGGACGTTATTATTTTTGTTTATCTTATTATATATTATTCATCTATCAGTTTTATTCATTTATACTGTAATTATTATTCAACTTTTAATATCAGCATTTATCTTTAATGTTCTCTATTTTTCTCTTTAAATATAAAGTCAGATATATCAGTAATTATACACACTACTTAGTATATATCAGTACCATATAACAGAAATTATTAGCACATTTGTATTTTGACTATCTGCTGTATGAATGTCCTTATACATCACTCGTGAGGTGAGTGAAATTCTTTGTTAAAAATTTATTTAATGTAATTATTTAATTATGATGTGCTGCATAAACTTTGAAACAAATAAAAAGTTAAAAAATGTAAAAACTATAAAACAATTAAATTTGTGTTGCAGTGCATTGCCCCGACATCATTAGCTTCTCCCCAAGTGTACAAAAGGAATTAGAAATCCCCTCACTGTGCTCAAAGGGTTAGTCTCTTGACTTTTATAAATTTAAATATAATTATGCTAGATTATAATATATTAATATATATTATATTCTAGGGTCCCAATACTGGGCTGGATAAACTTTCTTTCCACGGACCAATTGTCCCAATACTGGGCTGAGAAAAACTTCCTTCACGGATCAATTATCAACTCTGGGCCTGAAATTTTTGGCTCAATTACGAGGTCTTGTAAAAATTACTCCTGCCCCAAAAGTGATACTGTTTAGTGCCTTTCAAGTGAAAAATTACCAAAACTTTCACAGTCCGTCTCAACCACAGCATAGTCTGCAGCTATCACTGTGTGAGATGACTGTATTTGAAAACAATTGAGAAAGTGCACTTAATAGTTACCCTATCAGTTTCATACCTCATGAGCAAGCCCAGAAATCTAACCCAAAACTATTATTTGAATAAGAAATTGAATGATGTCCTAAATAATTAATATTAAGTTAAGTGTGTGCATATTTTATATATTTGTTGTGAAAACTTTGTACATACGTGTGAATGTCTGTTTGAAAGTTTAAATCCACACCTTCCAACCTGAATTACACCACTCAAAGTCTTGAACCAGAAAACAGGGATCATAAAAACATCGGACACTGAATAATTTATCGGAAAGTATGTGCGTTCCATAGGTTCGCCCATACTTCTTTTGTATATAAACCACCCTAACTATTAAGTAACCTAACTAAGTTATATAACCTTAATTTCCTAATCTGATGGGTTACCTTAACCTAAATCGTTAAAACTTGTAAATAAAATATATCCAATTAATTATAAGTTAATAAAAAAATAAAACCAACACATCTTTTTCTTTCTATCCTTCTTCTCTATCATCTATAAATACTCTTCTTGAATCTAATTTAAATCTAAATAAAGTGTAACACCGTAAAGTAACTTCTAAACCAACACAAGTCACACATAGACGACCAGCACCAATGAACTGAAATGAAGTTCTAGAGGCATTTGCGACCCGCGTTGGAGATTCTTCGAAATGCCTGATGGTATCTTGGAGCGAAGGCCATAATAGAAGATACGTTCTCACTTTTCTTCAAGGTACACTTACTTAATCTTTCTTACTTTTCTTTACTGTTTTTTTTATATATTCCCGATTATTACTTATATATTAAAATTCCTAAATATTCTTAAACAACTGAATTAAATAATTCTTTGATTTTATGCACAACTTGGAGAACAGGCTTTAAATACGATAAGGCCGATACGATAACGTAATATCCGGTGCAACTTTCATGCCTTACTGCCTTGTTCTCCGTTACATATATATATATATATATATATAATATATTATATATATATAATATATATTAATATATATATAGTATATATATATAATATATATATATAATATATATAATTATTATATATTATACTATATATATCATATATATATAGTATATATAAAGTGTGTGTGTGTGTGTGTGTGTGTGTTTGCGCGCTGCGAGTTTAAAAATCCGTTTTGCTTATATATATTTCAGCTATTCATACCAAGAGTTTTAACTCTGACCCGATGAGCTAACTTAGAAATGTTGACACTGACTCAACAGCCATTACTAAATTAATCGTTTCTCTATTTACAATAAAACCTAGAAATGAAAAAAAGTTACCTGAGAGTTCAAGTATAAAAGAGACCCAATTTCTACTGGTTTTCTGAACATGATATCGTCAATATGAAGAATTCGAGGTCGCTGTTTACTGAAATGAATGTAATATAATAATAATAATAATAATAATAATAATAATAATAATAATAATAATAATAATAATAATAATAATAATAATAATAATATATACAACATTAAATAATAATTAATAATAATAATAATAATAATAATAATAATAATAATAATAATAATATAATAATAATAATTTATATTATTATTATTATTATTATTATTATTATTATTATTATTATTATTTTATTATTATTATTATTATACTGCTAATAAAATTATTATTATTAATAATATTTTCTGACTATCTTAATATATGCTTTTTAATAAGTAAGCAAAGATTGAATATTGAAGGCAAGGTAGCCTATATTATTTCTTTAGAGAATCTTTGAAACAGGCATACTTATTTACAAAAAGTTTCAGTGAAGCATAATGAAAGTAAATAAATAATTGAAGTATTTTTAAGCACTTATCCTAAAAGTCTGAAAGGAAAGGAAGAGGGCAGCTATTTTAAACTTATTAGCCGTTCCTTTGTAGAAAATGAAAGATTTTTATCATTAATATAAAATAAATTAAAATGTATTATGGTTATCTCTAATAATTAATAAATATTATAATTTTGTTCATAATTTGCTTAAGATTTTATGATGATCTTTCACATCAAACGCTCAAATTTTAATAAATAATACAAATTATTCTGAGGACTTATAATTTAAACTCTAAGGCACTAAATACTCGAATATTTTACAACGAAACAAAACACTGTTGAAAATAAATTTATTACCGATTTATAATGTTTATTATTATGAGCGAAGGAGGGAAGGGAAGAGTAAAGTTTGATCCCCAGTAGCGGAATACTCAAGGAGCTACAAAATTGGTGAGAATTTAAATACATTCTTTTGAATGGGTACGTGTCGTAAACTGATTGTGACACTTTCTCTCGTGGAAATATTCTGGTTCCAAAAAATTTTTTTTTGGGGGGGACCAAGAGTGGTTCTTATGTATAGCACTAGTTTAATCCAGTTTTACAGATATATATATCCAGTGGGTGTTTAACAAAAATGTAACAATATAAAGATCACAACCATTATAATGAGCAAACAACAAAGAAACTAAAGAGATTTAAAACCTAAAATATCTTTATGACAGGGTTGGCACAAAACCCAACAGATATATTTTACTCCATTTTTGTACTTATAGAAAAAATATCAGATTAATAATATCATTTAATAAATATACACTTTGTTATTCAGTATATGTCATAATTTGCCACTGCCATAATAGTTTATGCACATGTGGGTGCCGAGATAAGAAAGTGCGGATTCTTAAATGTATGAAAATAAAATTACCTATGAAAATGAAATATGAAAGCACTTATTCCTTTAAATTAGGGCAATAAAATTCTTTATTATTATTATATAACAATTAATAAGTAGCCACATTAACATCTGCATATAATTCTTTGCAGATCTTGATGAGCTTCAGCGTCTTTTCAACTCCCTGGTTGCTTCTCAGTTTATTCCAAGCAAAACAAAACAAAACAAACAAAACATCATCTAAGTTGCCTTGAGCTTGCAGGACAATAATAAAATGTCACAAAATATTTTGTCAAAAATGAACCGAGAAGATACTCGAGTCTCTCAGCTTTAACCTAGACATATATTAGCATTCACATTTTAGTTAAAACCTTAACAGACACAATCACAAATAATAAAAAATTTAATAAGTTTTTTGGGATATCAAGATATTTAAAATATCGATGGCATTTCGGTCAGAGAAAATATTTCAGCATATTGATCAAAGCTTCTGCATTGAAGCCAGAAAGTATAGCAAAAACAAGCCTCTCCAAAGTTAACTTTTGGGAAGATTTTTCTTTTGATAATATCAAGGAATCAGTTATAGGGCATCTTACCAAATTCAGGAAGTAGTTCTCTGATTATCTTCCAGAGATTGATACACAATGTCAGTTGGATAGTGTGAATACAATTAACTATAAAATTGCTGATGTTCTAGAAGAGCCTGGAACAATGGCAGAGAAAGTTTTTGAACTTGTCTCCAACGCATTGAATTTTAGGGTAAATCCGTCAGTTTTTTGAATATTAAGAGCTACAAAGTTTTTCAAAATTGCACATGAGGAAGTAATAAATTGCTGCCGCCATTTGCAAAACTTACCTTTGAGAACAAGAATTTTCCAATCTCAAACTTAAATACAAAGTACAAAAATAGGTTGAACTCCAAAGACTATCCAATTTGCTCTGACAACAAATAAAAATACTTTTGAAGTGCATCAAAAATGAAACATTTCTTTAAAACCTGAAGTAATGTTTTTAATTAGATTCTTTTACTCCCTATTAAGATTTTTATAAATTTTGTCTGTTACCATTTTCATATTTCATATTTTTCATTTAATTTTTTAGTTATTTTTAAAGTTGATTTGCCAAGTATAGTACATACTTTTCAGCTTCTATAACTGTATTCTCAACACAAATAGGTCAATGAATTATTTTTAATTGTTTTAACCAGATTTAGTTGAATTTAAGAAAATAATTGTATACCACATACTACATTTTTTAAAAGCAATTAGTTTGTTTTACCTCATTTTCAAGTCTAAGAGTAATTAAATATCAATGTATACAAATATATTTTGAGGTAATGCCCACCACGAAAGGTCTGGGACACTGATCTAGACCATACCTAATTAATACTCTCAGATCAGTAAATTTTGATTAGCTGTAAAATATAATTCTTATTTATATTAGGTTTCTAAATAGTCAAAAAATGCTGTTGAAAAGCAGATTAGGTAAATATTTTAATTTTAGAAGCTTTAATCTCATTCAAATTATATACATGCCAACCAAAAAAAAGTACAAAAAAATAAAACTCACTTGATATTTATAAAAAAAAAAAAAAAAAAAAAAAAAAAAAAAAAACAAGAGATTTTGGCCAATCATGCCATATAAGGTTTAAAGTTTAACATTTCAAAGAACACTACTATTAAAAACCTACTGATTAAAAAAAAATTAATGTGTACTAATCAATAACCTTATATCTGGTAATGTATTCTCACTGAGCTATTGGGTTTCGTCTTTCGGTGTTAAAAAAATTGACTATTACTGTAGAGCATACGAGAAAAAATCTATCTTAAATGGTATTCTAAGATAACTAAAGATCAAGTGAGCATATCAACTAATGTTTTAAATTATATCTTATTTTCTGTACGCAAGACACCTTTCAAAAACTGCCCACATGAATAAAAGGTACAAATAAAAACTAACCTATAAACAGCTGCATTTGTGAAAGATAACTCAAATGCCACCCTCATTAAGTAACCTCCGAATATCTTGCCAAAGACGTTACTTGACTGTTTAAAAAGTAAAGAAAGAAGAAAAGTGAAATAGAAGTAACTCTCTTGAATAAATTACATGTGTCTTCTTACTTTAACATTAAAATGTTTAAAGTGAAAAAAAAAACTAAACAATAACACTTGTATAAAGGGTGTAAACCGACAAACGCTGAGAAGTAATAAAACTGTTAGGAACAATTTCCCTTAAATACACATTCGGGAAATCCACGATAGAGGTGATATATAGGTCAAAGGAGAAAGGAGAAAAGAGAAGAAAACAACATCAATGTCGCAATAGTATTTATTAACATACAAAGCAGATGGTGGTGGTATACATCACAGTTCAGTTCATAGGAGGTGTTCGAAATGAGACCCATCTGCAACAATGCAAAGCTTCTACCCGTCTCAGCAGGAAGTGACGCAGTCTATGGAAGACAACGGCTTGCGTACGAATGTAGTCGCACTAATCGAAGATACGTTGCCGAAGAGTATTAACGTCTGGAACAGGGTCTCTGTACACGAGTTTTCAGGCGGTCCCAAAAATAATAATCCAAGGGGTTGAGGTCGGGTCACCGTGGCGGCCATGCCAAGGGTGACCCGCGTCCCATCCAGCGATTGTGGTACGTAGCGTCGAGATACTGGCGAACTGGTCTCGAAAAGTGGGCTGGAGTTCCATCATGCATGTACCACATGTCGCGACGAACTGCCGTCAATTGACCCCGTAAGACCTGAAGGTATGAATGGCCATTCAGGTGCTCCGGTAGGACATATGGACCGATTAGGTTGTCGCCAATTATGCCAGCCCACGCATTAAGCTGGAACTGGTGCCTGCATGGGTGAATGCAATTGGGAGTGATGTGAGCAGATGTGGGTTTTATGGAAATTCGTCACCCCGTCCCTGCCAAATGACGCTTCATCTGTGAAGAGGATCAACGACGCTATGTCGTTTCAACGTTGATGTTGATGGAACCACCGACAAAACTGTGTGCGGTGGGCATAATCCACGGGAGTGAGATACTGGACACGTTGGTAATGATGAAGGTGCAGATTCTTGTCACGAAGGACGTAAGAGATGGTCCGCTAAGACACGAAAAGCGCCGGGTTCGGGAACTGATTCTGCGATCCTTTGCAACGTCCCGAAGAATCGCGTACTCTATCGCAGGTGTACGTCCAGCGCGGGGAGGTCCCTGGTCGGGATTCAGTAGTCGCAGTTGTCACGTTTCACGTAATCTCCGAAAAATGCTGTTCTATTACCTACTACCTCCATCGTGCATTTCCAGAACATGTGTATTTAGGAAAAATGTTTCCCCAACCGTGTTTTATTACGTCACGACGTTTGTCAGTTTACTTAGTATTCACCATATATTATATATTATATATTATATTATATATATATATATTATATATATATATATTTATATATATATTAATATTATAGTATATATTTAATATTAATGTGTATGTTTAGGAAAATTTCCCCAACCGTGTTTTATTACGTCACGACGTTTGTCGGTTTACTTAGTATTCACCATATATATTATAATATATATATTATAGATATTATATATATATATAATATATATATAATAGGAATATATATATAGATATAAATATATATATATACTATATATATATATATATATTATATATATATTATATACCGTATATATATTATATATATATATATTATAATATATATATATTATATTATATTATATATAATATAATATATATATATTATATTATTAATATATATCACATATATCAATATATAATAATTAATATACGTAGTATATATATATATAATATATATATATAATATATATATTATATATATATTAATATATAATATATTATATATATATATAATATATGTTTTTTATTTTTATTAATATAATATATATAATATATATATATATATATATTATAATTATATTATTTCTTTCTTGCTTTATCTACCTTTTATTTCCCAAGATTGGGAGTAAGTGCGCAAACAAGCATCGGAAAAAAAAAAGCAGTAGGAGAATATGACAAAATATCGAAAAGAAAGCCCAGCCTTACCGCCTCCCTTTATAGTACCATTAAATTAGTGAGAACTCGTTCACAGACAGAAAATCCACCCTAGAGCTTCGATGGACTGCGACGGACCCTCACAATGTAAATCTCAATGTAAGGGCTCATCCCTTGCCCATGTGGGCCACAACCCATGCCCCCATTACAAAACCCTTGTTCTCTTCCTATCATGCACCTTTATTTCTCGCCTCTGCCCAAACTCACAACATTTCTCTCTCCTTCAGAAGACATTCCGTTCACCGACCTCAATCAACTTTTCCTTTTTCCGCTCCCAGCCGGTCGGTTCCCAACACACTCACCATATACATCCGCTTCAACCAACCGACTATCATTTCATCCTTTCCACATGACCAAACCATCTCACATTCTTTCATTTATTCTCTCATTTACCCCTTTCTTCACACAACACAACTCTCTTATACGTTCAGTTCATTCTTCATTTTATTCAATTCTTCTCACCTAACATGCCCCCTAAGATTGTCCATCTGACACATTTCAACTTTGATCTATACCTTATTCCAGACATAGTCTCACTACTATACAAAACACAGGTAACAACATCCCATCATGTAAGACCCACGCCACTCAAGACTTAGTCCCTTTATTCACCAACGATTTAATATTGGCATTCCTCCCCATTCACAACTTTCCTTTTTTACTACACGCTGCATCAATCCGTTCCTTTCTCATTCAACACATACCCTAAATAATTTAAATCAGACACTTGTTCAGCTGTCACCATCCATCTAACATACCTTCACACTGAGAGGACTGTCTGCACTCACAACCATAACTTACTTATCTACGTTTACTTATATTATATAATATATATATATATATATATATATAAGTATATTATATATATATATATATATTATTTATATATATATATATATAAGTATTATATATATATATATATATATTTAAATATATAATATTAATATATATGTATATTAATCACTGCGCCCCTTCTTTCCCAAGGATGGGGCGTAAAGTGAGTAAACATGACCGGAAACAGAAAATAGTAGTAGGAGATATGATCGCAATTTCCAAAAAGAAAAGCCCATCCTTTACACCCCTTTCATACCTTTTTAGTGAGAACTCTTCGCTTTAGAAAAATCCAACTGGGAGCTCACGGGACGCGGCGAACCCTTCACTATATGGCACTTCTTCTCTCGTCAATTGTCTGGGTCAGTTCCCTGGCCCAGTGGAGTGGGGACACCTCATATCCCCTCACAAAACCCCGCCATTCACTCTATTATGGATCCAGCAATCTTTACTTTCTGCCGACTCACATTTTCTCCTCCTTTACTGACTCAATCCCACTTTTCTTCGGTCTTCCAGCTGGTCGTTTCCCGGCACACTCCCCACTATACATTCGTTTTAACAACCGACTATCATCCTCCTTTCCACATTAAACCAAACCATCTCAAAGTACTTTATTTATTCTCTCATTTACGAATTTTCACACCACACAATTCCTTAATATGTTCATTCCATTTTATCAATTCTTCTCACCACTAACACGCCCCTAGACTGTCCATGTGAAACACATTGTACTTAGATCTATACCTATTCCAGACCATAGTTTGACAGACAGACATACTATACATTAACACAGGTAGCAACATATCATCATGTAAGGCCCAGCGCCACTCAACTTTAGTTTCCTTTTTACAATCCACCCAACCGATTAATTGCACAAAGTTCACTTTCCGCCATTCACCAACTTTCCTACTACACTCTGCATCATCCATACCCTTTCATCCAACATACATCCCAAATATTTAAACTCAGACACTTGTTCCCAGCTGCTCACCATCTAAATTTTTAAACCACTGAGGACTGTCTTCACTCACAAGCATAACCTTACTTTTCTACTTTACCTTTTTCAACCCCTCTTTTACACACCCTGTCAAAAAACCTCTCAAAACTCTCTTCAGGTATTCGGCCACACAAAACCAAATCAATCAGCATATAAGTGGGGCACCCTCCACCTCTTCCATTTTCCATCATCCTAATACAATCTGCTACCACCCCACTCTAATTCTTTCATCTCAATCCACATACAAACGGGAATTACAAAGGGCACACACGCATCCCTGCCCTACGGCCTTGTATATTATATATATTAGTATTATATATATAATATATTATATATTATATATATATTATATAAATATTATATATATATTATATATATTATATATTAATATATAGATATTATATATATATATATTATATTATTATATATATATGATATATATAATTATATATTATATATATATATAACTTAGTTGTTCTTCTTGTCTGGAGAACAACCACGAGCGAGCGGCTGCCATGCATGCACCCGGCACTTGCTGTGCATCTACCTATGGTATTAAGGTTTCATTTAACTCAATAAAATTCCTACAGAGACAATATTTTTTAAGAGAGCTAAAACATTCTATCTCTGAAAATGAAAACAAAAAATGACATAAGATGTTTAATAAAAAGTTACAACCAAAATCGACTTATTGACATTCGAAATTTTAGATTTTAAAATATATAGAATCTTTTTAATTTTGATTTTTCCCTTGATCATAAAATGTATTTTCTTAGCTTTACCAACTTTACAAAGTTAATATTTTTTAATTGCTTCCAGTTAATAAAGGTCATATATATTTACGGTTTTAAATTTATTTTGTTTTTCATTTCCAAAATTATTTTATCTTGTACTTTAAATTATTTGCATAGGCAATATTTCACTGTTAACTATCTCTACTCTCCAAGATTAACCTTCTCCTCACCACAATCGAATACCATATGGTAGATGACTCAACACCCATAGGATCAACATGCAGGGCAGACCACTCGCTGAAGTTACCTCGCTCCAAATGCGCTCTGCGCGCGAATAAACATTATACCAAAGATATAATATATATAATATACAGTAATTCGCTAATATAATATATAATAATATAGATCTCGTAGCAGCTCTCTCTCTCGTTATCCTATATATATATTTATTATATATATATTATATAATCATCTCTAATGTCCGACTTATATATATATATAACTATTATATATATAATATATATATTATTATATAATAATATATAGTATATATATATTATATATATATGACCTATATATATATAATTTTTCACTCCCATAAAAAAAAATTCTTTTTATTGTAATTTGAAGAAAATAGCTTCGTTTAAAAAAAAATCCCTCAAATCAAATTAATTTAAAATCCCATTTTCTCTTTATAATCCACTTATATATATAATATATATAATATATTATAATATATATATATAATATATAATATATAATATATAATTATATATATATATTATAATATAATATATATATATAATATATATATATATATATATAATATATATATATATATAATATATTTATATATATATTGAACAAAGGTAATTTTAAATTTTCAAAACACAATATCAAACGAAATTTTGAGAACTTTGAAGAATTCACGAGAGAATTATTTAATACCACGCAAGATGAATAAAAATTGACACAAATTGCCCGAGAAAATAAGTGACGCCTTATCGTACACGCACGAAAATCCTTATATATATTACCCTACCGTGTATATTCTAAGTGGAATTAACCTTAAATTGAACCTAATTCTCTTTACTAATCATTATATTACAGTTAATGTCAATTGGATCTATTATGTGTTGTAATAATGAGATAGACTATACTCAGTATTATGTTAAATAATTTTTTGATATATATATATATATTATAATATATAAGTTATTTCGACCATTAATTTATCACATATTTAAAATTATGGCTACAAAACTATTTTTTTACTCCTATAATTATGGCCTAATATATATATAATTTCATAAATATAATTATATAAGTTATATATTATATAGTTTTAGAAAGTTAAAAAGTTAAGTGAAGAATTGTTGATAAATTATAATTATAATATATAATATATATTAATATAATATATATATATATATTATTTATAAAGATATATATATAATATTATATATTATTAATAATATTATATTATATATATATATATATTAATAATATGATGTGCAAATCCTTTCTGGACTTTTACTTGACATAATAATTAAAAAAACAAAATATAAATATAGTATTAATAATTATAAGGATAAAATAATAAAATAGCGCTACATCAATATAAGATAGACTATAAATTTCAATAAATGTTAATATATATATGTATGACATATTATGCACTAATAACAATTGCATAACGAAGGAGGAGCCCGCCCATTGATATATATATATATATATTATTAATTAATATATATTTAAATATATATTATTATAATTTAATATAATTAATTAATAAAGCATAATATATTCGAATAAATAAGATGAAATAAAATGATACATTAAATTCTTTACAAAATATGAATAATTAACAATTTATTTTTATTTTTGATTAATATAATATATTAATTTTTATATATATATTAAGAATAAGGGACTTTCAAGGATAGAATTCATTTTCCTACATATATTTTCAATTAGAAAAGATATATGTTTATACTATCAAGGAGAACAGTATGTGTTGAACTACCCCATGTAAGTGATGCATATACGAAATGTCCGACTGGACAAATTTTTTTGAATATTTGTGTGTTTTTCGGCGAAACACACCTAAATAAAGAACAAGCAACTGGAGGGGTTGCACGATTAATTTTAAAGTAACACTTCATGCCTGAGGATCAGTTTAGTTTTGCTATGTTTGTATTAATCTTTATTTAGAATATTGTGGAAGAAAATGAGATTCCTTACTAATTAAAATTTAAGATTACGAGAAAAAAAGGATATAGCGATGAGGGATATAATGAAATAAATAAAGGACCAGACGAAAGGTGATATAGGATTGAATTGTTTTCGAAAAAGATGTTAAAAATGGTCTTTGATTATCGTGTGGAGAGAGAATATCATTAAAAAGATAAGAAGAACATGAAGATTGCTCTCTCGGTGGCTCATACTTGAAAGGTCAAGAAACATATCAGCTTTTGGTATACTGATAGTCAATTTATCGCTGCAATTAGAAAGTTCTCATGAGTTCTCTTGCTCCATGGCCTGTCTTTATCATATATATAGCCGATAATCACGCACATTGAAATTTTTGTTTTAGGTTTTATGAGTGTGAAATTGAGGGAATTTACTAGCAGTTCATATAAGTAATTATAAGCACGAGCGCCAATTTTCAAAAGCTCAATTAACTAATGGAAGGAGGAAAGTGAAGCTCTGGTTCCGACGACTAGGAACTAAAAGTGAAAGATAACGCATCGCTTCTGTGGTCACAGATTCTGTTGAAGCAATGAAGCCTAGGATCAATGTATTCAAGTTTGCTTTGTTATTACTATTTGAAAAGAGATCTGAGTTGCACGTTGCAAGATATAAATTGAGGAGAACCCTGTAGAGGAAACTTTACCAAAAATCTTTATACTTTTTATTGATTCTAACTCTATCTCCTATTCCAAATTTCGGTTTTCTAAGGTATTATAACGGCTGGGTATGCACGCTCTCCTCACCAATAGATATTCCAATAACTGCAGGAGGAAAGCAATGGAATCAGAAAGAAGGTCCAGAGAGGAAAGGATAGATTGTTAGCTAAGCTGCTCTATGGAAAAGATTATTTAGATAATCAACAGCAATTTAATACTTTCTCAATAGTGTAAATAGTTCAGAACTTCTAATACAAACAGCTTGCGGAGGGTGAGTGTCCCAGCGGCACACAGCAAGAATTTTCAAAACGAAAAATGCTGGTGGAAGGGGAGAGGAGGATTTCCAAGAATCAAATAAGTTCATGAAGTGAGTGAACTTATATGGTTAATGAATCACCTTGTTAGAAAGCTATACATATTTTCTTTTTGAAAAGCACATAATATAAAATAATTATATATTAGTGAAAGCCATTACTAGAATCATATCAATACCAACAGTAATAGAAAATAAATATTGATTTAGAGTGTGTGTTTACCATATAACTCGCTTGCCTTCATTTAAGGATAGATTCGAGGGAACTTTGGCAACAAAATAATGAGAAACAAAGAAATAGCTACTTCAATATAGACAATTTAATAGAACAAACTAACAAGTTCTTACGGTGGAGGGGCTTTTCATCATGGTATGTGTGGTATTTTTTTAATACTCGCCTTAATGTTTTTACTGTTCGCTGTTAAAATAGGTTAGGCTGAAGCGTCAAGATTGCTCAAACACTTAACCATTCCTAGTCAATAAGCAAAAGAGAAAGAGTCTTGTCAGGAACAAGTCTTCAAAGAAAGACAATGATGGACGGAATAGCTCAACCCTATGTACTTTAATATTAGTAGATTACGAGTTGTTTTCTTTATCACAATAATACGTTAACGTGGACAAATAGAATCAAAAGAGTTCTCATTTTGTCTTTCTAGTAAGACAACCAGGAATTGGGTGTGATATAAATTTCCTCGTACTTATTTCAGACAGTACGATTGTTTAGTTATTTAAATTTCAAGAGAAGTTAGTAAAATTCTCTATGTAGTTCCCGTAGACTACTCGGATAACATATATGAGAATTTCATGGTAGGAGGTAAGATAAGAGGACTATAATGAGTGGTGGGTGTGTGTGTGTCTAATTGAGAGCTACCTCCTGTTTATAATGATAAAACCCCTAATAAATTGGATTTATTTTATTTAACAAATAGTAATTTAAATCCGTTGAAATCGAGGGGAGTATGTCAGGCTTTAGGCGGAAAGTGAAAATGGCAATTTTGCCTATCTCAGGAAGATCTTCGTTCAAAAGGAGGGAAAGAAAGAAGCGAAATACGGTATATAAAAGTCATTTACATAGCTAGACTCTCTTTTTTGGCAAAAATGACAGATAGTAAAACAGTCGAGGTGAATGCGAACCAGTAGATAATATTATAACATATATGGCATGTTTTTGTGTTTATACGCTATATTATATAGAGAGAGAGCCTTTGATATTGAGCAGTATTGCCATGAACTTATATATGATGTCTTTTTTTATTTATTTGTATGACCAGTTTGCTTCTACTATTTACAAAAGGAAAAAGATATATTGGAACAACTTTTCATAGAACGCTAGGGAATTGACTCGTAAATTTTGTAAATAGTTGTATATAAATGATGTTTTTACCTGACTGTTCAATTACGCCTTGGATTCATAAGGAAACATGAACTCTCAGATATTTTGATTATTTTATACGTATTGTTGAGAAATAGATTATGGAAATATTGAGGATTTATAAACATAGAACACATTGGGAAAATGTGATGGGTAAGAAATAACAATGACCTCTTGGTTACATCAAATTATGTTAAATACTTTATTTTCTAATTGAGTAAATTATCTCTTCAATATCTTGTTTCTTTATATGTCACATGGCATTATGTGTAACTTTTCCCGCATTATTGGGTAATATTTTTTGCTTTAGACAAGAAAGTTAGGTACACACAAGAGTAGTTTGCATTATGCGATCTCAATACACATATCCTCAATAATTGAATGTCCTTTTACTGTTAGAACTCATCTGTCACTATTCTATGATTATGTTGTCAAACATGAACAGTATCAATGTGCAAAATAAAATCTCCTAATATTAATAGTCCCTAAAAAGACTTTTAGGAAATAAAGATAAATATAAATCAAGTCTTTTAAAATTCCAATTGGGTAAAGAAACAAAAGGTTGTAGGAGCTGTTTGATTTCACTTCTAAGAGTCTGATATATATTTCCTCTCTTGAGGTAGGTTAGAAACTAGTCTTCTCGTGACAATAGCACTCGAAGGCGATAACTCACAATAATAAAACATGGAGCTTTTATTTCATCGAGGGTTTCTAGGAGACCCGAACTTTATTCAACAGGCGTAGTGTAGAAAAATCGAGAAAACGGTAGATTAAATAATCTTTTGTAGGATATAAAAGAATTATAAAGACTTGATGATCTATCACATTAGGTCTTTCAACGTAAACGGCAAATAGTCTAAATGTTTATTCAGCAGAATAGAAGGATACTCAATATACTACAAGGTATGAATTCATATCCCATAAGCGGCTTCCAAACAACTGAGGATAACACGTTTGATTCTATATTTATAAGCATGGTAAAAAAAGAAAATATAGTAATAGAAAGAAAAGCAGGGTGAGAGCTACTAAGAAGAGATTCGCACTTCCCTACAAATGACATCACAGAGCCGATGAGATTTGCATCTCGTGAGTTGTTTGCATCAATATTTATATATCAATAATCGGTTCTCTTCGTTAATAATATATAGAATGCTCATAGAGGTGATACCTCAAATGCACCCTCAATTCATATATATAGTGATCCCGATAATAAATGACTAATATTATATAGGACACTAATGATTTAGTCAGTATATATTAATTAGTGTTTTTTGTGATCAGATTACTCTACATATACAATGCACCGATGCATAATTTACTCACTCATATATTTGCAAATGGAGGGGAGACTGGGGTTTGGGTCACGCCTCCGGCTTTGGCGCCTACATGAGATTACTTTCTGACCTGTATGCAAAATTAAATTTTGATCTACAAATTTTGAGTTACTGAGTATGCCTCAAATTTCTGGTTCATATTTGCGCACCCCCACTCCGGCAAATTATACAGGAGTGAATATTATTAGCAACCTATAGTGACACATTGGATGGGACACGAGAAGTGATTATAGTTATTGATCATATATATATTATAGTGATGATATATATAGTATAGTAGGTTATTAGATGAGGTATAATCTCAGTGTACAGACGATTAATAATAATTTTTGAAGGCTTTTAGGTTAGTATATTGCTTGTTACTCATTTGATAATAGGAGTAATAATAAGGTATATAGTTACCGTATAGTGTATATATCATATAGTTATTATATATTTATATAAATATGGACAGGCCTATCATACTTGGCTTTCATGTCATGATTCCAGTTATTTTATTCGCAGTTAGCCATTCTCACTATACTTTTCCGCTAAGGTGTGTTTTAGTTGGTCGTCCACTTCGATTTTCTAAGATTTAAGACGTTTCGGTTGTTTAGAATATCAAATGTGTGAGAATTGAGTCTTTTGTCCGGGTGCGGATGAGGACCTTTCTTTTGTCCAAACATAGTGGGAAGTGTGTGCTTTTATTTCCAGGTGAATTTTGTGGATCGTTGTTTAATGTGAGGTTTGAAGTATTTTTCCTTTCGTGATCTAGTTGCGCCTTGTCTTTTTGCAGGAGAGCTGGAGAAAAAGGACCTTTTATTTGTCTTTTTAAAGGTGTGGTGGTTTTAGTGTATCCTGTTGTGTGGGTGGTATGAACAATGTTATTATGAAAAAGGATTTTTGGTAACCTCAGGGATATTTTCGAGTGTTGGTAGTTTTGTGGTTTGTGGGGGGATGCATGTAGTTAAATATCTTATAGTGAGCATAATAAGTGTGATGTATATAATTAATTTTGCTATTATGTCTCCTTCTATGGGATCATGGATTATATATATTATATATTAGTAAGATATAAGAATGGAGAATATAATGGTTATTATTCCTGGATTATATAATTATAGGTCATAAGAAGTTTTTCTACAATTTTATATATTATAACTAGATCATGACGTATATTATTCATCAATTGTCACATAGAATTGAGTTACTTCTATATTTATATAAGTAAATGATATTTTTTATATATATTATGTTATCTTTAATAATTGGATAATGCAATTGTTATCTTGTATATTACATTAAAGGTGAAAAAAATGTTCAATAACTCATATTAATTTACTTATTTATAAGGTTTATGTCTTATTATATTATTGTATTACCATATAAGAGTTAGATATTTAATAATTGTAATATTTTTAATTAATTGATTATATATTAATCAACATTGACTTGATTGGTCTAGGTATATAATAAGTTTATTAAAATAGTCAATTAATTATAGTTAATTGGATTTTACAGACGACTTACAGTGGTGATCTTTATGTATTGATATCTATAATGAATTTTGATAGATGTTGAAATTGTC
>JABUQX010085278.1:10000-12500 GCA_015478945.1 Trachelipus rathkii
CTATAGGATAGAGATTAAGCACCAACATCGCCTCGCAAAGATAGAGGGTCACGTGAACTGGAAAGTACAGAACCAGTTTATAAGCTTTTTGCCGTTTGGATCGACCCTGTCCAAAAACCGGGTGAAACCAGAGCCCGCCCCTGATTATGAGAGCAGTACTCCATACATGGGCGGATGAAACCTTGTATAGCGGGGCAACTGAGAAAAGGAGGAAATCTCACAGTCTAAACAGTACTTCCAGTTCTTTGAGGCCGCCCTAGCAAACGTTTGTGATTGAGGTTTCCAAGACATTCTTTTTATGTTAAGGCCAAGGCCAAGGATCTTTATATTGTCAACAGGAGAGACGACAGACCAGTCGAAAGAGACAGGAAAGTTAGAAGTTATTTTGGAAAGGAGATTTTTGTAAAAGTTGGGGTTTTAAAGTATTTAAAGAAGTGAATTTCACAAAGTTATTTCTATCCATCAGGGAAATATAATCGAAAAGATTAAGACGAGAGGCAATTCCAGAAGTAAAAGTGGAGTAGGAATTGTTATGAGTTAAAGAATGAAGGTCGAGTCATCGGTAATACGGTGGATAGAGTTAAAGGTGCAGGTGAGAAGATCAATTTAATGAAAAGTAGGAATGAGTAGGAGGTAAGACAGATAACCTGAGGACACCACTATTTGACGAAAGAAGGTAAGAAGTTGCCCCATCACAACAGCCGATTTTGAGCGATTTGAAAGAAAGTAGATAAGTAACGCAAAGAGAAGAAGGAAACCCAAAGGGAGGGGAGCTTGGAGAGTAGTGATGCGTGCCATACTTGGATCAAATGCTTTGGATATGTCAAGCGCCACCACCCAAGTCTCCCCGAGTTCCTAAGAGCGAAAACCATAAATAGAGTTAGATTAGGGAATGTATATCGCCAGTAGACTTCGTGCTACGAGAACCGTACTGAGCGATCGGAGTGAGTTTCCAGATAATCTAAAAGTGAGTTGAGAAGGGTTTCAAGATCTTATATAGATACCAAGGTTTGAGCTTACGGGCATTGTATACGAAGGATCAGAGCGGCTTTTCCTTTTTATTCGGAATAGGTTGGACATGGGAGAGAGCTTACAACACTGAGGGAGGGAAAGGGCTAGTATTGAGACATAGAGAGAATATAGTTGAGCGAGGAGCCGAAGAGATTAGCCTTTTCAGTTGGAGAATTAGCAACACAATGATCAGATTGAATAGAGGAGGAAAGGCAGATGATCTAAGAGTGAGTTGAGAAGGGTTTCAAAGATCTTAGATAGAATACAAGTGAGAGCTTACAGGGCGATAGTTAGAAGGATCAGAGCGGCTTCCTTTTTTTCGGAATAGGTTGGACATGTGAGAGGTTCCAACACTGAGGAAGGAAAGTGCTAGTATTTAGACATAGAGAATATAGTTGCGAGGGGCCGCAGAGATTAGCCTTTTTCAGTTGTGAGAATAGCAAACACAATCATCAGAGCGAATATGAGGAGGAAAAGCAGATTTACAGAAAAGTTGCTAGAGATGAAAAGAATTTGCAGTAGAGAGAACCAAGGAGGTATAGCGCACTTTCCTTTGATGAAAGCCAGCTCTTCTCGGTCGAGAGATTTCCCTGCAACGATTTCTTAGCTGAATGAATTATAGGCGAGAGTTGATAAGGGAAACGAGAATTTTTCCACACCGATAGGCACTGTCTCTAAGCCTGAATGGCCAGAGAATAAGCACGACCGAACCATGGATTATGAGGAAAAAAGATTTAGTTTTTAGAAGAAGAATGAGACAGAAAATTAGCTTGAGAATCAATGAACCTGCTTCATAAACATTCAAACAGATTACAAGCTCCTCCTTAATCATTTTAAATCATTTATACAAATCCACATTATTCCTTAATAGATGTAGCCAATTATGCCTATTCATTCTGCAAATTCGGAACTTACATTAAGTCCACTGTCTAAAATATATATATAACAATAGATAATAAGAGCGCCATAGACCTAAGAAATCGGTACGGACCACAAACATGTCTCCTCATTTCCATTAATAAAATACTTTTCATTTTCATGATTAACTATTATTATTATTATTATTATTATTTATTATTTATTATTATTATTATTATTATTATTATTATTATTATTTATTATTATTATATTAATTATTGTTAATTTATATTATTAATTAATATAATATATTAAATTAATTATTATTTTATTATATTATTATTATTTTATTATTTATTATTATATTATTATTATTATATTATTATTATTATTTTTATTATTATTATTGAGAACTTAAGGAATCAAAAATTTGGATCGCTAAAATAATAATTTCGGGAGTTTGAACCCCCTGACCCTCCTGTCTACAGCTTATATGATATATATATATTATATTGATATATATAAATTATATATTATTATATAATATATATATATATATTTATAATATATATATATATATATAATATTATATATATATATATATATATATTATATATAAGAGAGAGAGAAA
>JABUQX010085278.1:25000-27500 GCA_015478945.1 Trachelipus rathkii
TGATTGATATTTTAAATCTTTAAAATACGAGGATCTAAAAGGTTACATGGGTTTAAATAAAAAAAATAACCTAACCAACCGTATGCCTAATAATTTTCTACAGAAACTGAAAATTAAATAACAAAAACACACTAGTATTTAATATTACGCTTTTCGTTAAAAAAAAAACCTTTGAATACAGCTCTCTATTCCCCCCCTCCCCCCCTAACAGTATCAAAATCACGACTATAGCCAAACTATATACTCTTCTCAAAGCTATTTAAGCAATACCACACAAAGCTATATAAACTATATCCTTTTCTTCTCCTTTTATCTTTTACTATTCTTCGAGCGCAATGAAAATTGACAAGAGTCTTCACAAACCATTCTTTCAGTTGCATTCTTAGCGCAAACTTTTCAGACTCCCCTTGTCGTATAACTTTAAAAATTTTCTTTTATTCGCATATATATTATATTATATATAATATATATATATTATATATATAATATTATATAATATTATATAATTTTATATATATTTAAAAATATGTAATTTTAAACATATATAAAAATATATATTTTTTTATATATATTATATATATATATATATATATATATATATATATATATATATATATATATATATATATATATATTATATATATATATATATATATATATATATATGAATAAAGAAAGATATAAGGTATTAAATTTACATTGATAAAGAGATAGGACTATGAATGAAAATATGTCTTCAAATAGACACAGAATGTAATTTGCAAAATTGAATATAGATATATGGATGTATAAAGAATACATATAGGGGACTATAGTGGAGGGAGAGAGAGGAGGGAGAGGGAAGAGAGAGCGAAGTGGAGAGGGAGAGAGAGAAAAAGGGAGACCTGTTGAATCGAAATGTAACCAGAAGTGATGAAAAGCTGACCTGAAAAACTGATTCCTTACAAACCTCAACATTTGAAAAATGTGTGAAACCTGAGAGAAAGAGAGAGGAGAGAGAGGAGAGAGAGAGAGAGAGAGAGAGAGAGAGAGAGAGAGAGAGAGAGAGAGAGAGATATCATGTGGGTTGATCTCTAATGGAAATTTCGAGGCTTCTTAATCAAGCTTACTTAACTATTGCCCTAATATATATATGATATATTATATATAATATATTATATATATATATATATATATATATATATATATATATATATATAATATAATAATATATATTAATTATATATATATATAGCAATATATTATATATATATATATATATATAATAAGTGCCAGAGTAGCAGTTTAGTAGTTTATTTGAGAATGAATATTTGTATTTTTAATTTATAAATAAACAAATAAATAACTACTCCAGGGGCTGGGATTCGAGCCATATTTGAATAATTTCGTGGCTGGGGCTGTGGCCCCCCCCATCGTCTGGGGGGTCCGGAGGCGCCGAAAGGACGCACTCCACAGAGGGTAACATCAGGGCCCGCCGTTGTCACTGTCTGAACCAGGAATATATATAGTATATATATATATATATATATATATATATTATATACTATATATATATACTATATATATATTATATACTATACTATATATTATATATTATATATATATATATTATTATATATATATACTATTATATACTGGATAATGCATTACTCGCAACATATCTGTAACCTTAGGTACATTATATTCTGTATAATATATATATCATATATAATATATATACTATTATATATATATATATATATATATTATTATATATTATATATATATATATTAATATATATATATATTTATTTATTTTATTTATTTATTCTACTAAATTTATTTTTCAATAATTTGGTAATTGGGTCACAATATTCCGGGAGGATATATATATATATATATATATATATATATATATATATATATATATATATATATATATATATCTATAATATATAATAATATATATATATTATATATATCTATAGTATTATTATATATATATATAATATATATATATGCAGCGACGTACAATTGATGTCGCAATGTTCCATCCTCGTATATGTCTCTCCTAGGAACTACCAAACGCTGTAGCATCTATTACGCATTTTGTGAAGTAATTCCGACAAAGAATTCTGCCACACGTTTACAATATTTGCGATGTCAAAAGCTAATCCATAACTACCTTCCCGTTAGTCGTACAAAATCAGTAAACTAGTGAAATTAGTATTAATACTCTAGAGCAGCGCTTCCCAACCTTTTTCCTCTCCCGTACCCCTTGATTAGGCTTTTAATGTATTAGTACCCCCTTTTCTTATAACCCACCTACCCATCCGTTCCTGGAAAAAAACTTATTTTTGTTAGGTACTAGTTAATGTTCTTGGATTAACTAAATAATCAAAATACTCAAATTAACGACAATTATTGGCTTACATTTTTGATTTTATATTTTACAATTTATTTCAGTTTTTTATAATAGCTGTCAAACATCAAACAAATATGGAGCGCTGGGCTATTCCTT
>JABUQX010085278.1:35000-40000 GCA_015478945.1 Trachelipus rathkii
TTTGGAATTCCTTGTAAATTTTTAAGTTAGGAGAAATGTAAATAAAATAAAAAATAATAATAAAATAATATTGGCTATTTTTTTTTTAGGAGCGGGGACTATATATTAATATTATAATTGGATTTGTAAAGGTATAATTCGGTGCATGGTAGGGGGCTTCGATGCGACGGGGAACGTCATGGGGGACGTTTCTACCGTAGGGGAGGGGCGGTGTGAGGAAACCCCTCGCGACATCCCAATATTACCATAAGAGCGGGGTGGTTTTGGTTGGTTCCGGAGACCTCCCCGGAGGGGGGGAATTCTACCGTAGTTTCCGGAAGGCCGAGAGACCACTCCTGCCATGGTGCGGTAATACCTTGGGGTATTCTTAGGTTTAAAAAAAAGCAGAATTTATAGAAAGTCTGATTTATTTTAACGAGTAATCGACCAAGTAAAGGGGTCGTCTCTAAATATGCTCTCTGATGATCCTATTATTATATGCTATTAACATAATTGGTATTTTTATTTTTTATTTTTTACTCATTTCCTCTCTATATTTTACCGGGATTCCAAAAATGGTATTCCTTTTGCTGTAGATATATGGTAAGTTTTTGGAGATATAATTCTTTTTTTTTTTTTTTTTAATTTTTTTTTTTTTATTCATTTCGCATCTAAATATTGGACCCAGCATTCCATGCAATTATTCCCTTCATAATGCTATTGTAGCGTGTTTGATGATATGAGCTGTGGCTTTTTAATACCAATATTTCATATATTATGCTTTACAACTTTTGTTACTAATAGTTCAATTTATAAAGTCTGAAATATAATTCCATAGCCTTTTTTTGACGCTTAGTGTGATAGTGAAATGTATATATATATTCTTTTTTACTTTTTCATTATATTATTAAATTCTTTTTTTTTTCCAAACTATTCGTATATTTTCGAATATGTTAGTACGTTTTTTCGTAGGCGACACAGTTCTAGACAGTCATATATTATTTTATATATCAGTTATTTTATTTATTTGTCTATATATATATAGTATTTATATCAAAAGATGATATCAGTATATATTATTTTATCCATTATTATTTTATTTATTTATCTATATATAAATTTATTCTTAGGTGGCAGCGTTTAGTATATATTCCGTCATTATGTATCTTTATAAAACTATTATGCTACAGTTTATAGACGTGGAATCAGTTTGGTGGATTATATGCTGGGTGGTCCAATGTTTAGTACGGAAATGTGTTAAAAAGAATATAAAAAAAAGAAAAAAAATCTTGCAAAAATACATATCTTTGGCTTAGTCTGCTCTTTGCTTTTTGTCTTTTTTGGATCTGATTTCCATGAGTTTATCTCTTGTTTCTTTGTATGCTGTTTGTTTTTTGTTTGTTACAGTCTATGTAGTTCTGTCTTGGCTGTGAACGTACAGAAGTTATTTACTGGCCGTGTCTTGGTCTACAACGAAAGGAATAGCATTTTTTGGAATGCTGTAAAATTTTAAAGTAGCACACTGAAAAAACATAAAAAAAGAAATTAAATTATTGTTAATACTTATTGTATATGATTAAAATCGCTGTTATAGACCTTTTAATTGGTTTCCGTTAATAAATAGTTTTCTTCGTTAAATAAATTATGACTTTTCTATTAAATTTTGCTTTTTTTTTTTCACTAAAGAATATCCCAAGGGTATACCGCCCGATGGCAGGAGTCGGGGTCTCTCGGCCTTGCCCGTGGGAACTATTCGGGGTAGGTAACTAATCCCCCCTACGGGGAGGAGTCTCCGGAACCGCCACTCTTTGGTATTTGGGTGTCGCGGGGGTCCTCCGCCCCTCCCCTACGTGGGTATTGGAAAACGTCCCCCTGTGGTTCCCCGTCGGCTCGGAGCCCTAGTGGTGCGTATAAAGATTCTTCCTATGTATGAAATTTTACAGGAATTCAAAATGTATTCCTTTAGCTGTTAAGCTTATTTAGTTTTTTGAGATATAATTTTTTTTTTTTTTTTTTTTACGTACTAAATATTGGACCAGATTCCATACAATGTATTCGCGTTTTTACTGTAAGCATTAATAGTTTTAAGATACATATGACGGATATACTAAACGCTGGCCTATATATATATAATATATTTAGTATATATTATAATATATATATATATTTATATTATTATTATTATAATATATTATTATTTATATATAATATATTATATATATAATAATATATGAAATTTATATAATATAGTATATTACTATATTAATAATATATATATATATTATATGATAATATATATATTATATAAGATATAGTATATTATATATATTTATATATATATATATATATATATATGTATATATTATTATATTATATATATATATATATAATTATTTATATATATATTAAATATATATATATATATATATATTATATATATATATATATATTATATATACTATATATATATATATATATATATTTTATATATAAAGAAGAAAAATAGCTATTATCCAACTTAAAAACAAAAGACGATAAATAACTTTCACAGACACTTTGTTTGATTCTTTTATCTCTCCTGAAGCCCCTGCCCATCCCCCAATCGCTCAACACCCTCTCCCCCATACAGGTAAGGAAAGAGGGAGGTCGGCCATGGACGTCGTTCGTTTCTCTCTCTCTCTCTCTCTCTCTTCTCTCTCTTTCTTCTCTCTCTTCCTCTCTCTCTCTCTCTTCTCTCTCTATCGGTTTCTGTCTATGTGCGTCGTGTCTGTCTGTCCCTGTCTGTCTGTCTCCCTCCCTCTGTCTTTCTCTGATTTTGTCTGCATCTCTCTCTCTCTCTCTCTGAACGTCTGTCTGTCAGCATGTCTCCCTCCGTCTTTCTCTGATTTTGTCTGCATCTCTTCCATCTCTTCTCTCTCTCTCTCTCTCTCTCTCTCATCTCTCTCTCTCTCTCCTCTCTCTCTCTCTCTCTCTCTCTCTCCCCGAAATTTTAAGGAAGAAGCTGAAACCGAAGGCAAGCGAAATTGTAAATGTCACGGATGAAGATTTAAGAGGAGAAATGGAAGAGCCATTCTCACGTGTGTGTGTGTGTGGTGTGTGTGTGTGTGTGTGTGTGTGTGTGTGTAGGTGTGTGTGTGTGTGTGTGTGTGTGTGTGTGTGTGTGTGTGTGTGTGTGTATTGTGTGTGTTGTCGTGTGTTTATTCGCGCGCGTTCGTCGTTGCGTCCTGTTTGTCTTTCTCTTCAAAGACAAATCTCAATCTTCTTCTTTTCTTATAAATTAAAATCAGGTCTCTCTCTCTCTCTCTTCTTCTCTTCTCTCTCTCCTCTCGTCTCTCTCTCTCTCTCTCCTCTCTCTCTCTCATCTCTCTCCTCTCTCATCTTCTCTGCTTCACTCATCTCCTTCTCCTTCGTTCTCGTGCAACCGTGTACCTTACCCGTCCTCCTCTCTTTCTCTAAGTTTATCCTTAACAGAGGTTCTATAAAAGTTAGCCTAAACAGTATGTTATTTCTGCACCACTCGCAATACAGTCATGTTTCGTAATTGCAGACTCCCATAATATATTTATATAGTATAATAATATATTATATATCACTATATACTATTATATATATTATAAATATAATATATTATATATATTTATATATATATTATATATATACATATTATATTATATATATATAGTATATATATATTAATATTCTATTATATATATATTATATATTATATATTATATATAATTATAATTATTAATATTATTATATATATATATAGTATATATATTACTATTTATATAGTATTATTATATATATTATATATATATATTATATATATATAGTATATAGTATATATATTTATTACTTATTATATATTTATATTAATATATTATATATCTATATAATATATGTGTGTGTGTGTGTGTGTGTGTGTGTGTTTGTGTGTGTGTGTGGTGTGGTGTGTGTGTGTGTTGTGTGTGTCGTGCGTGTGTGTAGTGTGTGCATGTGTGTGCTCGTGTGGTGTGTGTGTGTGTGTGTGTTGATTTATCCAAGGAATTTGACTGGGAATGGCATTATTTAGTCGCTGCTTTCCAAGCTTTCCTCCTTTAGGTTTCTTCTTTCTTTTTGTTAACTCTCTAGCTTTCTAGCTTTCTTTCAATTCGTTCCTCTTCAACTGTCAATTGAGGCGTACCTCAGGGTTCTCTTTTATCTCCTACTTTATTCCTATTTTTAAATGATCTTCTCAACTGCTCATCTAACTCTATCTATTCACATGCCAATGACTCGATCCTCCATTCTTCTACTCATTTCTAATATGTTCCTTTTTCTTTTTTTTATCTAGAGTTGCCTTTCGTCATACTCTTGCCGATCTGAATAGAATTTGCCAATGGTGATTTCTCAATCTTGTAAAATTCATACTCTTTAAAATCCAACTTCTACAAATCTCCCTCTTTAAGAAACCTAACTTTCCATCTCTTTCCACGGTTCTCCCGTCTTTCTTTTTGAATTTATAAACAAAGCAAAAAAAAAAGCTTGAAAACCATGTCACAACTGTTGCTAGGACGACCTGAAAAAAGCTTAGAGGTTGGTTTAGACTGATATTTTTTCATCTTTTTAGTTACTCCAACTTAGTACTACTCTACTATCTGGGGAAAGGGGTTCAAGTTTCACCCATATTTTGGATAGGGTCGAGTTAAATGCCAAAAAGGCTCACAAATTTTTCCACACTTTCCAACTCACTCGAAAAAAACAAGAAAAAAAAGAGAAAAAACATCTTTGAGATGTGACGTTTATGGCTTGTTTCTTTTTCTATACGTATTACAGTTGTAAGTATTCGAGAGAACTGCCTACTACCCAGACCCACACCCACCCACCATCATTGTGACATCCTCGTTGCACAAAGGACGCAGTATACGCACATAAATTTGTGTGGACATTATCAACTCCAGGCTTATTCGCTGAGATTCTTCTTTTTTTCAGCCACCTCTATTCTGTGGAATTCTCTTTCATTTTCTTTATACACTGTC
>JABUQX010085278.1:50000-52941 GCA_015478945.1 Trachelipus rathkii
TTTAGCCATTTTGGTAATTTCATAAGGTGCCATGCAAAATGGAAAAAAAATATTTTTAGCCACTCGTTTTTTTGAGGTAATTTTGCTAATCTGTTTAGGCTTTAAAACTACAATATAAATATTTAATCCTATATTGTTTAATGCATATTGTTTTAATGATGAAATAATTCGCATTCGCAACCTACTGGTACTATTTTCAATATTGCCTGCCTTAGATATTTATGAGAGTGTAAAGCATCAGGCTCGATGAACGAGTCCTCCACTTCGCTAGGAAACGCAGTTGGTGAGCTGCAAGTACGAAGAGAAGCTGGATGGTTTCTCTAAAATTGTAATATATATGCTTCAATTATTAATCCTCAACATCAGAAGCAATATTCGTTTCAAAATCAGTAGGCCGTCAGCAAGGGTAAATCCGAAAACCCATGGGTCTTCAGTCTTAAATTTACTTTAATAATATATACCGAAGCCTAGGTCTTATGCGAGCACTTCGCGGTCCACCAACGTTTACTGTTTTTCCGCGTTCTTCTCACTTGTTAATTAGCACTAACAGCAGGAACTCATTCACAAAAACAAATGATTTCTCCATGGTGGAACTGCGAAGATGAGACTGAAAAGAAAATTCAACATCAGCAGTGTGGACGAAGAACGTGACAAAAAACGGTTGTCTCTAGACGGTTAATAAGAACGATCGCCATGAGACAGTGCCTCGAGAATCCGTTTAGGACGGGTCTAATTAGACAGAATCGCCGCAACATGTCTACTTAAGTGTGGACTAAGCTTTAGGTAAGGCAGTTTACAGTAGATATCAGGCAAAGCAGTAAATAGATCATTTTTTTGTTTTTATATTTTTTAGATTTTTAAATTTATTATTTATAAATTTTATTATAGGTTAACCTTTTTTTATAACTTTTTTTGTTTGTTTTTAATTATTAATTTGTTCTTAAAAATATAAAAATAAGATGCCTACCCAGCCTATTCCTTAACTACGCCACTCATATATATATATATATATATATATATATTTATATATATATTATATATAATATAACTATATATATATATATAATATATTTATATATATCTATATATATATATTTATATATATATATTATTAATATATATATATATATATATATATATTATATATAATTATATTTAATATTTATATTATATATATATATATATATATTATATATATATATTATATATATTATAATATTATTATATATATCTATATATATATATATATATATATATAAAATACTCAGCTATCAAATTTGTAGACCGGATGAGGTTTCGTGTCAACTTCAATCGAAGTATAACGTTAGGTGGTCAGTATAGAAAAAATTTGACATTTTCTTGCCATTATGTATTGAAATGCTTCAGAATTCACAAGGTTCTGAAACATGGAATGGTAGCGTGGTTATCGTGACACTGGAAAAGGATGTGGAACGTTTAAGACGCATCAATGACATTTATTTAATATATTTTAGTCCATGATTAATTATTATTATTATTATTATTATTATTATTATTATTATTATTATTATTATTATTATTATTTTAGAAATTTTATGTCAGCTAATTTATATAGGAAATTGAAAAAGGCTTGCAAATCTCAAATTATTATTATTATTACTATTATTATTATTATTATTATTCTATTATTATTATTATTATTATTATTTTATTATTATTAATTTTATTATTATTAATTATTTAATTTATTATTATTATTATTATTATTATTATTATTATTATTATTATTATTATACTAAATGGACGACGCTTCGGAGACCGAGTTAATTAAGCTTTCAGCGTAGCGGAATGTAAAAAAAATAAAAATAAAAAATAAAGCGTACGTAATATTTATCGACCCTTCAGTTAACACACGTTCAACGTATTTTGAACTCCCAAGAACTCAAAAAATTTGTGACATTCCCCCAACAATGTCAATAAAGCTATTGGACTTACTAAAGCATTAAATCAAATTGGTCTGTTACAATCTTATATTAAACTATTTTTATCTTTTTCGAGTTTCAGAGAGGATCTTATAATGATTAAGATTTTTCAGTGATGGAGATTTTTCCGGAATGGCATGTCACAGGCAAATCCTGATAATATCCCTGTTACAACATACACACACAGCTACACACCACACCTACCACACACAACACTACACAACCACACATCACACACACAAAGGATGCTTCAAACATAAAAATACGTTCACTTATATTCATACGGAGTATGGAAAAATTTTTCCCCATATTATCAATAAAATACTCAATTATATCCTGTTTAAAGATACATGCTTTTTCTATGAAAAAAGAGCATTTTTATAAAATATTTGGCGAAAGGGTTGCATAACGCTGACTCAATGGATTTTTTGTCAAGTAAGCTTGTCATCCTGATTGCAGTCCGCAACATGTGTATTTGTGTCATCTTTCCGGTCGCTTATTAACAGATGTTTAAATGTTTTTGAATATTAATATATATATAAATTCCTAAATAATATATATATATATATATATATATATATAAATATATATATATATAATCTAATTATATATATATATATTATATATTATATATATTATATATTATATTATAATTACTTATATAGTTGATGCATCAATTATCTATCTATCTATCTATCTATCTATCTTTTCATCTATTATCTATCTATCTTCTATCTAATCTTGTTGTCTGTCTACACTGGAAATTTTCTGTCAGCATGGTTGGCACCCTTGCGTGCCGTCCGTACATTTGATACTACAAATGGAGACATTTCTGTAGTAAAGCTGGCAACCCTGACTGCAGTCAGTCCGACACATGCGTAATTTGATAATCTAGTAGTTTTTCATGATTAGCTTGAAAGGTGGTGGTTGTTGTGTTCTGGAATATATATATATATATATATATATTATATATATATATA
>JABUQX010085279.1:2500-7500 GCA_015478945.1 Trachelipus rathkii
ACAAAAGAAAAAATGTAGGACACAAAAACAAGAACAACGTATAAACAAACCATTAAAAACAAACAAACAAAAAGACATAAACAAATAAGGAACAAATAAATAAAGAAAAAATAAAAAAGAAAAAAAACAAAAAAAAAAAAAAAAAAAAAAAAAAAAATTACAAACTATTAAAAGAATTTTTAAAGTAGGAATTTTTGGTTATACAAGATGCCTTTGCAGGGGGAGTTTGAAGGGGTAGGGGGTTACAAGTATGGCTGGGTATTGGGTATGTATACCCCCTAACCCCCGGTACTCCTAGTGGAATGCTAGCTTGGGTGGGGGTGAGGGGGTGGGGGGGTGAGTGGCCATATTAGGTGACAACCATTTAGCGCATTTCCGGCGTAGTTGAGGAGCATCGCAGGAGAATTGATATTCAGATGGCAAAGATAAGAATATACAAACAAACACGCGCATATATATATATATATATATATATATATTATATATATAATATATATATTATATATATATATATATAGTATATATATATAATATATATATATATATGTATATGTATTAAAAGAGCGTAAACACAATACATAATACATACAATATCTAGGACAAAAATAAAAGATGTATAAATATATATAAAGATATAGGCTACATACATCAGTACACACACATCACACACACAGCACTATATAATATATATATATATATATATATATATATATATATATATATATATATAATATATATATATGTATATATATATTATATATATATATAATATAGAGGATATATAATATATATATTATATATATATTATATATATATATATATATTATATAATATATGGTTGTTTAGTAAAACATACGGCAAAAATTAAGAGTTTATTCCCTGAACCATTCTAAGAATATTTTGTCCTTTGAGGATTTTTGAAAATTCTCTTTGTTTCGGAGATACAAGGGGAACAAAGATGTCGACAATAAGAACGATTTTTCATATTTTGTATAATATAAATTTTGCCCTACATGATGTATATTGTTTTTGTACGAGGCAGTGCTTTAGAATAATTGTTGTAGATTTAATAAATGCAATAAGGAATTTTCACAATAACCATGTGTGGGCCGAGGAAAATCCACATGAGGTACTTGAAGATCGTTTTTAACATCAGTTCTCGTTGAACGTTTGGGCTGGAGTTGTGGGTGACTCGCTAATTGGACCGGTATTTCTACCAGGAAGACTTACCGGGGAGATGTATCGCAACCTTCTGGAACACACGCTACCTCAGTTTCTGGAGGATGTACCATTGGCAACAAGAAATACAATGTGGTTTCTGCACGATGGTGCACCAGCGCATTTTTGTGTGCTCACTCGTAGATTTCGAACGCTTAACATATATATATATATATAATATATATATATATAATATATATATATATAGTATATATATATATATATATATATATATAATATATATATATATATATATATATTTTACTATCTCTACACACATATTAATATAGATATATATATATATATAATATATATATAGGTACGTACAAGAAGATATTCAGAAACATTACATAACCTATATTCATGCAAAAATTAGGATACATAAAATAAATACAATACATAAAACATGTGTGAATGTATACATACAATCTCACAAAGGATTCAAATATGCAGACACATGCATGCATGTATTATAAAGAGTATACATAATGAAAACGTAAAAACATGCATGCAATCATTCATACAAAAACATATTCAAATATACATACTGTACATACATACATACATAAATACATGACATATGTAATACAAACACGTACACAGATACATGCATATATATATATATATATATATATATATATATATATATATAATATATATATATATATATAATATATATATATATATATATATATATATAATATATCTATATATATAATATATATAATTATATATATATATTGGTGGAGGTATCTGAGAGGATCATAGAAACCAAAACAATATATGGAAAAAAGAAAAGACAAACAGCGTGGTGGACAGAAAGAGTGCAAGAAGCAGTCAAGAGAAAAATGAAATGTTTTAGAAGATGGATGAAGACAAGAAGAATGGAGGATAGAGAAGCATATATAACTGTGAGAAATGAAACAGAGAGAATAAAAAGAATGGAAAAGGAAAATACATGGGAGAAGATTGGTAGAGATCTGGAAGAGGACCTTGCGGGTACTAGAAAATTGATATTTAATATGGCAAAAAACTATAGGAAAGGAACAGCACCTCCAACATATGCAATGAAGAATGAGAATGGAACGTTGTTAACGGACCCGAAAGAGATTGGGGAAAGATGGAAGAATTATTTTGTTGATTTGCTGAATATACCAAATGATGTGGAGGAGGAGGATATGCATGAAGTGGAGAACCATGGGGAGGTGGTGGAGGATGAGTGGCAGATCACGGACGAAGAAATGGCATATGCCTTGAAGAAGATGAAAAACGGGAAAGCACCGGGTGAAGATATGATACCTGCGGAAATCTTGAAGAATGTGGGAGGAGAAGGAACTATATGGATGAAAGAATTAATGAATAAGTGCTGGCGAGAAGAAAGGACACCTAAAGAATGGAACAGATCAGTAATATGCCCAATTTTTAAAAAAGGGGATAAGGCAGACTGTAGAAATTATAGAGGAATTGCTTTGACACCACATATCGCAAAGGTATACGAACGAATATTAGAAAAAAGATTGAGAGAGAGGGTAGAAGATAAAATGGATGAGTGGCAACATGGCTTTAGGCCAAATAGATCAACTATTGATTTGATATTTGCTTTAAAGATGGTATGTGAAAAGGGTTGGGAATTTAACAGAAAAATGTATTTGGCATTTGTAGACCTGGAGAAGGCTTTTGATCGTATACCGAGAGGGGTCCTGTGGAATATACTTAGAACGAGAGAGTATGGAATACCGGAAAAACTAAGAAGAGCAATAAAGAGCACTTATACGAATAGTTTATGTGCAAAGTGAAGACCCAGATGGACGATGGAGATTGGTTTGAGGTTGATACGGGGGTGAAACAGGGTAGTGTTCTCTCTCCGATTTTGTTTATCCTGTTCATGGATTATTGTGGAAAAATGGTCCAGAGACGAGTGGAGGGAACTGTCTTTGGATACGCAGATGACCTTGCGTTGGTGGCTGAATCAAGAGAGGCTCTGCAGAGATTTATTGCAGTGTGGGATGAGGAGTTGAGGGAGAGAGGAATGAGGATAAATGAAGAGAAGACTGAGGTGATGTTGATAAGTAAAGAGGAGGAGGAAATGAATATTAGAGTGAGGGATCAAGAATTGAAGCAGGTTGATCAGTTTAAATACCTTGGAGTTTGTTTCGGGGCGGGAAATGTTATTAACATAGAATTGAATAGTAGAATAGAAAAGTTTAACAATACATTAAGATTGCTATATCCGCTAATACGAGACAGAAATGTCCCTCGAAAAGTGAAAATAGTAATATACGTGTCTATTCTACGACCTATATTAACGTATGGTTGCGAAGCGTGGGCTTTAACTACAAAAACTAAGAGTAAGATACAAGCGTGTGAAATGAGGGTGTTGAGATCCATAAAGGGAGTTACGAGGAGGGATAGAATGAGAAATGATGATATAAGAGAGGAGCTGGGGGTGGAGAGTATACTGAGTTTTATTGAAAAGGGACAGCTACGATGGTACGGACATATGATGAGGATGAATGAGGATAGATACCCGAAGAGGTACTACAGATGGAGGCCAGATGGAAGACGCAGTGTAGGTCAACCAAGAACCAGATGGAGTGATAACGTGAGGACGGCCATTGAGAGAAGAGGACGTGGAATGGAGGAGCTGGAAGAGTCAGGAATCTATGAGGACCGAACGCGGTGGAGGGGTTTCGTCCAGAACATCTGACAAGCGTTCACGCTTACAGGAGTCTGGTGAGAAGAAGAAGAAAAAAAATATATATATATATATATATATATATATATATATATATATATATATATATATATATATACATATATATATATATATATATATATATATATAATTTATTTTTTACAATAAAATATTCAAATATACATAATACATACATTTGTCATAACATAAGAACAACATGCATACCTGCAAAAAATACATACAAAGAAGTGCCGTTGTCTTAGGATATATAATATATATATATATATATATATATATAAATATATTATATACATTAATTAATATATATATATATATATAATATATATATAGCGGATGGTTGTTTTTTTTTTTATAATATATATTTTATATATTTATAATATATATATATATATATATATATATATATATATATATATATATATATGAATTATGTTTATATTATATGTATTTATTTTATATATATATATATATATATATATATATATATCAGTGGCGAGGCGTGGCATTTTCCAGCAGTCATCGCTACAGTTCCCGGTTCCCTATTTCGACATATATATATATATATATATATATATATATATATAATTTATATATATATATATATATATATATATATATATATATATATATATATATATATATTATATATATATATAAATTAGTATTTTATTGTCACACTCATCAACCTCCTGTGGCAAACCATCCCAAAATTTAACAACTGTCTTTATTATATCAAGATGGCATGCTTTCTTCTTAATTTTCTTGTTATGCCACTGGTCTCCCGCCATGCCTACTATGAAGAATTTTATTGGTCTCCCGTATTATCATAGATGTAAAAATTTTGTAAACTTGTATGTCCCCTCTGGGAAATCGCCTTTCTACAGAAAACATTCCTAACTCCTTCAGCCTCTCCTCATAGCTCTTACCCTCAAACCAGAAATCATCCTTGTTGCTCTAATGTTGCACTTTCTCTAGCATATCTAAGTCTTTTCTTTAAATAAGGGGCCAAACTTGTGCACAATACTCTATTATTGGCCTAACATAGCTAGTTTATACAGTTTACTTA
>JABUQX010085279.1:10000-12500 GCA_015478945.1 Trachelipus rathkii
GGGGGGGACTTCGTCCCCCCGTCTGTCCCTCCGTCGGCTCTAACCCCCCTAAAAAGGATATAAAAAGAAAAAATATATATTTTTTCCAAAGCGTAAAAAAAATTGGTATTTGGCAACCTTTTGCTCTCGAGAACTAATGCAGGTTTCAAGGTCAATCAGAACGTACAGATATTTCAGGTTCTAAGATTTTTATTAATTTTTAAGGTGTTATTAATAAATATTAGAATAAAAATAATTTTTTTTTTTAAGTTTCATCGATGAAATTACTTGCTAAATCAAAATGTTATTTATTTTCCTGTAGATTTTTGTTTTCTAGTTACATGCCTGGCCTCTTCGGATGCTGGCCATATATTATATATAATAATATATATATATATAATTATATTATATATATATATATATATAATATATATATATATATATATATTATTATATATATATATATATATATATATTAATATTATATAATATATATATATATAATATATATATATTTTGGATGAATGGTTCTCGATTACCTTCTGCGACTTTCTCAGCAGTTCCATCATCGAATTATCTACATAAACTTGGCGTAAGCTTTAATATTGCACCCGGATGTATATAAAACATTTATTCGAATCCTATCTGAAGATATTTTTAAAATTTAAGATTTGATATTTAGAAATCTTTAAAGTTAGCATCGGTACCACACGGTATGATACGGATAATGTAAAATTAAAGGAAGTAAGTGTGAATATGTCTTTACTAGGTATGTGTCCAGTATCTCTCAGTGGATTAACTGAGAGATAGTGGACACATACCTTTACTAGGTATGTGTCCACTATCTCTCTGTGGATTAACTGAGATATAGTGGACACATACCTTTACTAGGTATGTGTCCACTATCTTTCAGTGGATTAACTGTTATATTTCCCTTACCTTTACTAGGTATGTGTCCACTATTTTTCAGTAGACTATCTGAGAGATAGTGGACACATACCTTTAGTAGGTACGTGTCCACTATCTTTCAGTGGAATAAATGAGATAATGGACACATACCTAGAAAAGGTATGTGTCCACTACCTTTCAGTGGATTAACTGAGAGATAATGGACACATATCTTTACTAAGTATGTGTGGACTATCTTTCGGTGGATTAACTTACAGAGTGGACACATACCTTTACAAGGTATGTGTCCATTATCTCTCAGTTAATCCACTCACTCCTTTGAAAAGGCAGGAACATTTTAAGAAATTTTAAAATTCAAGCTCTAATTTGGACTTCAATACCGGCTCTTGGATAACGATCTTGGCAAGCGTTGCAGATTATGTCTTTTGTATCCGACAAGCCAAGCTAAGTTATCAAAATCCAACTCCAATACCAACTCTGGTAAGTCTATGCTCTGAACTCGACAAGCCAAGCTACAATATCAAAATCCAACTCCACCAGCAATTCCGATAAGTCTGCACTCGACAAGCCAAACTACAATATCAAAATCCAACAATTCCGATAAGTCTGTAGTCTACACTCGACAATTCAATATCAGATATCAAAATCCAACTTCGATAAGTCTGTACTCTCTACTCGGCAAGCCAAACTACGATATCAAACACCAACTCCAGTAACAACTCTGGTAAGTCTGTACTCTGTACTCGTCAAGTCAAACTTTGACATCAAAATGCAACTCCTCCAACTTCAACTCCAACAACAACTCTGGTTACATTTACAAAATACTGTTTCTACAATATATAAACATATCATAAGCTCATCTTAGCTACGCCTACATCTGCACCGATATATTATATATATATTATTATTGGTTTAGTTATATATAGTTATATATATATACATATATATATATATATATATTATATATATATATATATATATTATATAGTTATATATATATATATATACCGCGTATTATATTATTATATAGTTGGAGTTATTATATTATTATTATATATATATATATATATATATACATATATATATATATAGTTATATATATATGCTATATATATATATATATATATAAACCTTGACCCCGCCTGACATCTGCATACCGATATATATATATATATATATATATAGAAGAATTTCCCTATCCGATACAATAGAAATGAACATCTGGTACGTTTTTTATATTAAAATACATACTAATTAATGACATTAGAAATTTATAAATAATAATGATAATAAATAATATAATAATAAACACAATACACACACACACACACACACACACACACACATGAATAAACTGCTACATTTCCATAGACATATCTATATCCTAAATAGACTTCTCACACAAAATAGAGATGAATCATTGGTTGATTTAGATTCATTAACTGTCCCGCCCTCTGTGCAATCAAATGTAGGTTTAAAATAAATAAAACACTCTTGCAAATCTGTTTAAGATGTTCCTTAGAGCCCTAATAATAATAATAATAATAATAATAATAATAATAATAATAATAATAATAATAATAATAATAATAATAATAATAATAATAAAAAT
>JABUQX010085280.1:5000-7500 GCA_015478945.1 Trachelipus rathkii
TTTTACACCTATAACCTATTTGATTGGTGCTAATGAGGATAAATTAAAGCAAAAGCAAAAAACTCTGAAAATATTTCTAAGAGAAGGGTTTGTAATTGTTCATTATATGCACAATACTAGTGTGCTATTACAATAAAAGAAAACTCCCAAAGTCGGACTAGCACTGCGCGAGAAATAACATCAAGCAACGACAGCAAAAATAAATTTTGGAATCAGTGAATTTTTCAAGTGCTAAAAATTTAACCCTAAAGTGGAAAGTGTTAAAACTAACCTAACTTCACCTATTCACTTCAAATAAAAGTTTTAACTACAATATGAATGAGGATTGGCTTGAGTCTGTGGACCAAGAAAAAGATTTAGGTGTTATTATAAGCAGTAATTTGAAAGTAGCTATTCAGTGTTTGGAAGCAAGAAATAAAGCTAATAAGATGCTATGTATAATAAATTGCAATGTCGTTTACAAGAGCAATGAGGTTATAAGTAAACTATAATAACTATGTTAGGCCAGTATTAGAGTATTGTGCACAAGTTTGGGCATCCTATTTAATAAAAGACATAGATATGCTAGAGAGAGTGCAACGTAGAGCAACAAGGATGATTTCTGGGTTTGAGTAAAAGAGCTATGAGGAGAGGCTGAAGGAGTTAGTAATGTTTTCCTTAGAAAGGCTATTTCTCAGAGGGTCATGGTCATGATACAAGTCTACAAAATATATACATCTATTGATAATATGGAGGCCAAGGGGCAGAGTAAGAAAATTAAGAAGAAGGAATGCCATCTTGATCTAAGAAAGCATTCTTTCAGTAACAGGGTTATTAATTTTTGGAATGATTTGCCACAGGAGGTTGTTGAGTGAGACTCAATTGCAATATTTAAGAAAGGAATGGATATGCATGGTTTGGGTATCATATAGTATATTTTGACTAAGCCAAATTGGCGGGGTTTAAGTTACAGTAGTTAATAAGGTTAAACTACATGTTATGACTATGAAAAACTTATTATAGCTTGTTATGCGGTTAGCATTTACTTTAACTATAGTTTTTTCCTTTTAGTGGTAGACTTTGTGCATACTATGTAAGTTATTGACAAGTCCTGAGGTGCTTTGTGGATATGCATGAGTATGTTTGGTTTTATCAGATTGACTGGGACAGTCTCGATACTCCCATGTGACTGTTTCTATATTTCTACTGTTCTATTCGGGAGACCAAAATAAACTAAAATTTTCCACACACCCCCACAAAGTACGAAGAAGGAAGAACGAAGAAAGAATTAGGAAAAAGAAAGAATTAAGAATTTTGAAATTTTGAATATGAATTAAGAAAATGAAAACTCATTTTTATATTAAAAAATATAATAATAATAATAATAATAATAATAATAATAATAATAATAATAATAATAATAATAATAATAATAATAATAATAATAATAATAATAATAATAGCGGTGTTTATTATATTGCATGAATTTTTAGCTAGAAAATGTAAGTGCGAATAACGATTACATAAAAATATAAAATTATTAAATTTATTATGAGGTTAAATTATTAATAATATATTCTAAAAATTTTGCAATCATATTTTATAACAATGTGTATAAATTTAATAATCATAGAATTTATTTACAAAATATATATATTGTATAGAATTTAATGATCCGAATTTAAATGTACATGAATTTACCAAAAAAAAATATTTTTCTCTTGGTTATAAAATTCCTTTTGTAAAAGCAACGCACGATACTTCAATAAAAACTTGGTAGGTTGCCTTGGAAAATGATTTGAATTCGGTGGTTGAGAAAAGACCTCATTTAAAAATAAATTATTAAAATGCATGATAATAGTCTCAGGTGGCTAATGAAAGTATCCAAATTTCAGAAATTAGTCTTGAAAACAATGGTAAAATTTAAAATGATCTAGAATTAAAAAAAAAAAAATATGAAGCGTGTTTTTGAAGAAAATTTATTTTTTCCTATTAAAAGAAGTCAAATAATCCCGTATTTCACCGAAAAGAATCTGTGTGCACTGTCTGGTCCTTAAAATTACTTTGTCTGTGTAAGATATCTCCAGAATGAGAGAGAGATAAAGCTTTGTATTTTAAAAATAATCTTTCTGTAAAATTAGGACCTCAATGTTGATTTTAAAATTTATATTATAACGGATTAGCTCTGACAAGATTGTAAATAAAAATTAAGAAAGAATTTATACAAATAAATTCCAGGTATGAATCTTTCTGCTTAAAATATTTCATGTAAAAGAAGCAAATTCTTTCATTCAACTTTTTTAAATTTAATTTATGTTTGGTTATTCAAAAATCAGCCATTATGAAAGAAATTTACACTACTGTTTCATGTTGAAGGTTGAATAATGGTCGAATTGATTTCTTTCTTTTATGTGAAGGTAAATTATTAATTATGTAGAAGGAAAAAAACAAACAAAGCCTAATCCATAATAACTGCATCATAAATGAAGAGGAAATTTGACAAAATCGAATGTTGCTAACG
>JABUQX010085280.1:25000-35000 GCA_015478945.1 Trachelipus rathkii
TTAGTAATTGCTTAAACTTCTATTATTGTTGTTGCACTACTAAAACCATAGAATTATATAATTGCTTTCACATATTCGGTGTAAATTTGCATGATACAACGTGCTTAGTGTTGTAAAGATTGAACAAGAAGAGGATAAGGCGATGACACTAATTATATAGGAATATGAATATGAATAGGAATAACATGTCACTTCTAATAACACTAATCCTACTGTTACTGCACCTAGTACAACTACTACTACTGCTACTATTACTCCTACTACTACTAATACTACTACTACAACTACAAATAATATAATAATAATAATAATAATAATAATAATAATAATAATAATAATAATAATAATAAATAATAATAATAATAATAATAATAAATAATAATAATAATAAATAATAATAATAAATAATAATAATAATAATAATAATAATAATAATAATAATAATAATAATAATAATAATAATAATAATAATAATAATAATAATAATAATAATAATAATAATAATAATAAAATAATAATAATTAATAATAATATAATAATAATAAAATAATAATAATAATAATAATAATAATAATAATAATAATAATAATAATAAAAATAAAACAAATAAAATGATTATTTTCACGCCAAATGTATTTTAATATTTTCCCTTTTGAAGTATAAGTTTGCATAAAATTAAATTTAATTTTCTATTCTAAATTTCTAATTCTTTGTGAAATACAAAACCAAATTTGAATAAACAATTAAAAAAATTAAAAAATTGATTCAAATTGATAATATATAAGATTATATATATATATATAATAATAATATATATATATATATATAATATATATATATATATATATATATATATATTATATTAATGTAATATATTAAGTGATGCAGCAGATGTCATTTTTTATTCCTTTTCGATGCGGATGCGTATGCGGATGTTTGATTTTAACATCGCGGATGCGGATGCGGATTGCGGATGTTTAATTATATATATATATTTATAATATATAATATATATATATACTTAATAATATTTATATATATAGATAGTATATAATATATCATATATACTATAGTATATATATAGATATATATATAATATATATATATACTATATATATATATAATATATATATTTCGAGTTTTTAGCCACAAATCTATTAATATCAATAGTTACCAGGGTGTGCGGGACGCGGGAACCCAACTCAGAATGCACCCCACAACCTCTTTCCCCAACCTTCCGACCTTAATGAAAGAGATTTTACAATGATTATATACTTTTTGCAATACTAGTATTGAAATTCAAATATAGGAAGGTTGTGCTTAAGAAAACATCAATTTTTCTGCCTTTTCTGTTCTTGAGTCTGTTTTTCATTCTTAATACCTATATATAATTATATAATAGACCTATAGTATACTATATATATTATATATTATATATATATATATATATATATATATATATATATATATATATTATATATATATATTATATAATATATATATATATATATAATATACTATAATATACTAATATATATATATATATATTAGAATAACACATATATATATATATATATATATATATTATATATATATAATAATATATATATAATATATAAGCAGAGCATTACGCAACGAACCCGTTTATAGTGTATAATATTTTATATATATAATATAATATAATTATATATATACTATACTATATATATATATATATATGTACAAAGGATGATCTTCTTTATAATGAATTATTGGCTTTATTAAGAGATCGCTTTGATATGCTAATAATTAAAATAGTTCGGGAATAGTGAAAACGTGTTCTCTTTATTTATTTCTTTTGATTATTCAATTTATGGTCTAATGGCTATTTTACATGAACACACATTAAGATATATTTCACAGTTCAAAATTTAATTGCTTTAAAATACTTTCAATTTAATTTACCGATTACAAGTATTCAATTTTAAGCCGAAGACGAGCTCAAGATGTTGGCCTATGATCTACATTTCCTAACTAACCAATATTCATGGCCAGGCATTCAGTGGTACGCAGGCACCTCGGAGAACCTTGACACTATACAAAATAAAGAAAGAAACAGTTATTTCGGCAACAGGACTTTTTTGTACAAGCTTTTCTCACAGCTGTGCACCAGAACTCTTGGTAGCACTTACATATATCCTTTATAAATTTTATATAATGTAACGAGTTCGGTACATAATGGTATCTTAAAAGTTGCCTGTAACACCCCTTCTGACAATTTTTTAAAAAAGTTAGGATAGAGGAGACAGTGGCTACTAAAGTCAGAGAGTAAAACAATAATTTTCTACTAAAATAATAGCACTCCTTCTGGAGGCAACTCTTTAAAAGCATTTTTATGTAACACCTTTACTTTATGCGTTTTTTTTTTTATTTTTTCTTTATTTTATATATTTTTTTAGGTGTTATTTTCTCTTTCTAAATCTACCAAGTTATAATATATGCGAACGTTCCTTAAATTTTCTAAATGAGGTTTCCCATTTTTTTCTATAAGTACGTTCTGTTTATTAACTTTTTATAACTTTAAACGGGCCGACATAGCGGGGAGCTAGTTTGCCGACATTAAACTGTGTCTGCCGCACCACGACAAATTTTGCCTCATGTAACCCTTAGCACAAAGGACGTTTGTCGATTTTTTATAATGGTGTGTGGCGCCAAGCGGCTGCGCCAAAAGGGGCGTCTAGCTTTTAACTATGCATATATTCTATGAGGGCCAGTTTCGAAGCAGGGATCAACCAATCCCAGCTACGTATTGCTTAGTATTTTGGCCAAACATTCCAAGTTCAGGGGCTTGAGACCATTTCTTGTTAATCGGCGCGAGTCTCAGAAGTGAACAACCACATAGTAAGAGGCTCGGCCAGTCGGAGGAAGGGGCTTAAATCATGTTCCTGCAACATACACTCTCAGAAGACAAGCCAGGCAAGAATTCACCTATGAACTTACCTCCAGGAGACCGATTACATCTTGGGTTTAGCACCACGTAGGTCCGGTGCTCCATTCCCACGGCCCTGCAGACTTCCTCGAACATGCGACTAGTGAAATTAGCACCGTAAATTCACGAAATTAAATTACCTGAGGAAATTCCACAGAACGGAAATAGCCAGTGAATGAATGCATTCACTATTTCTCGCCGGATTTTAATTCTTTAAGAGGCCACGCGAACAAGTACTTTACTGTAGCGGTCATTCAAGTAAGTGGATATTTGCTGATCCTCTTGCATTTAGGTAAAACTTGAAGTATGTCAACATGAACGCTTGGAACTTCTTCGTGAACTTCTTAAAAACACCGTAACAGGACTTATACCTGGTACATGTTTTATTTTTTGACAGCCTAACACGTGCGGATAACTGTTATTATTTTTATATTGCATGTGCCTGAAACACAAAGATTCATTTTTTATGCTCAAGGAGGGTTTTAATTCACATCCCAAGTGTCCTTTATATGTGTATATCGCTAATTACCATTCTGCACACATATTCAAGGCACAACAAAAGAACGCGCGCATAGTTAAAAGATACATCGACAATTAATTCTATCTCCTTTCCGTCATAAAAGAATTTCTGTTTTATTAACTTCAAAGTTGTTTTCTCTCTCTTTGCCATCAGATCACTAAGGTATTTATCAGACTGTTGGTGTAGTCTAATTTCTTCAAAGTCCAAATCTCGTTTGAAATGCTAAGAATATCTTGCACTTTTATATTCAAACGTTGTTACTTTAAATTATTTTTGCAAATATCCAATATGGCGCTTCGCGCGCCATGCTATTTTCATTCGAAAAAGGGGGAGGAGGAAAAAACCATAGGAGTCTATCGGTGCGCCTTTCATTCCATTACCCAGTTCATAGCACCTACGCAAGTCGCTGTTAGTAGCCCCGAGCTGATTGCTCATTGGCCCGTCGTGATTATCGGAGTGGGCGGAGCTCAGAGACTAACACTATTTGAGACCTCCATTGTCTTCTCCCTACCTCATCTAGCGGCGAAATATTATTCGCAATAACTATTTAATAACGCATTTGATTTATCGCGTAATTAATGTCCATCGTGCATATGTAAAAAGTAACTCAAACAATAGCCGAGTTCCCTTATTTCCCATAGCATAAATTTTTGTACATCCATTAGGCATTGATTTATCTTATTATACAAACGCCCGGAACACGTTAACAGATACGCACATTGCTTTCCCGCTAAAATTGCGCCATTATTTCTTGAATAATCTCGTTAAACCCCAATAAAGGCTTATGTTACTGGCAAATCTATCTTTTTTCTGTTGTATAAAAGACCCGACTTATAAAAAGCAAAAGAGCTACCATTCTCATCGTCGACATAATACCGTATTAAAAGCTTATGTATTTGCATAATATGTACACTTTGAGAGGCGCATCGACTGCTGGAAACCTGAGTCGTGAGGCGTGACGAATCGCTTGTTTTATATCTACAAAAGACTTCTCGGCCTCGGGAGACCACGTGATTTTTTTATTAGAGCTATTTTTTCCCTTTAAAAAATTATACAAAGGCAACGTCAAATTTGTAAAACACGGTATATTTTGGCGATAAAATGAAATTCGGCCAATAAATGAACGCACTTCTTTTATGGTTGAAGGGCGAGGAGCATTAATTATTTCCTTCACTTTTTCAGATAAGGGCGCAAGCCCTTCTTCCGTCAAGTCAAAACCCAAATAACTTAACCTCTTTACCCCAAATTCGCATTTTTTTTTATTTAAACAAATTTTAAAATAATTTAATCTCTCAAATACTTGTTTCAGTACCACCACGTGGTCTGATAAGTCTTTGGTCCCTATCAAAATATCGTCTAAATACATACACGTGTACACCGGGAATGCCTTGAAGTAATATAGTTAAAAATCTCATAAAACATGAACTCGAATTTTTAAATCCCATCGGTAATTGTCGAAAAGAAAAATTTCCGATCATTGTACTAATAGTAAAATAATGTTGATCGGCTTCTGCTAAAGGCAGTAAATAGTACGCGTTCGTGACGCAAAGCTTACTTAAATTACCGTTGTCCCATAAGCCCACTTAAATATATCATTATATTCGGCATAGCATACATCAATTTTTCGCCACGGAATATAATTTTCTAATATCACACACGATTCGTGACCCCTCCCCCACTTTTTTCCAACACGCTGATGGGAAAACTCCATTGCGGATGGGGTTTTTTTTTTTTTTGGGGCCCTTCTCCTTTAAAAAAAAGAAAAAAACTTTCCCGGGGGAAAATGTTTTTAAAAAAACAAATTTAATAGCTCCCTCTTTGTTGTCGAATAATTGTATGCAGGAATACGACGAGGTTTAAATTTTTATTGGAACCCGCTTATATTAGTGTTATAAGGAAAAAGCGAAAGCTTAATTCCTCAAGAAGCAGTAGGCATGCGGAGTCTCCCCCCCCCCCCCCAAACCCAAAAGTGAACCCCCCCCCCACCTTCCTTTCTTAATTTTCGACTCGGGGGTCCCCCCCCCCCCAAATTCTCGGAACAAATCATCCCAAGCTTTGCTCTTCACGAACCTTAAAATTTTCCGGTAAATATGCATTTATAAATAAATGTTTAAACTCAACTACCAGATTATTAACTATAGGTATATCACTAAAAAGTTCATTAGAAGCTACAGAAGAAGAGAATTGAGAGAGAGTATGAATAAAAGCCTTATCTCTACAAATTGTTTTATCACACAAATTTATACATTCCTTGCTCTGAGTATCCGTTAACATATCAGTTTCAAAATTAATATTAAACGAAAATTTTTTTAAAAACGGCATTCCTAATATGCAAATTGGCAATTTAGTTGTTAAAAATTCTACATCATAAGTTCTCTTTAAACCAAAATCAATTGTAACAACTTCGCGTGAGTATATGTCAATTACGGTATCATTGGCTGCTTTAATTTGACCAATAATCGATATATTATTGTCTCCATCCATAGGCAGTACATTGATCTCACTACCACTATCTAAAATGAAGACTCTTTTTGATATCTTATCCATAATAGTATAAAGTTTATAATCTCTTACATTATTTAATACAGACATATTATTTATGACCGGACTTTCTCCAGTCGGAGCATCCGTAATTAACATATCTTGTGAGCCGGTAGAGGCCAACGTGGGTATCGTATGGGTTGCATCGATACTCTCATCAATAGTCGGGATACTCAGAGCTTCATTGGAAGAAGGATGACCTTCTTGTACATGCCAGTGAGCACCTTGCTCGTTACTCTTAAAATTACTCAAAGCTACATCCCTATTATTATTATTATTATACCCATTAGAATACCAAACATACCTATTATTATTCATATTATTCATATTATTATTATTATTATTATTAAACCTACTATTAGACGTATGCAAATTATTTACTTCAGCAAAATCCCCATAATTAAAAATACGATAATTTTCATCTAAAATATTCACCTCCCCCTCTAACTCCTGTTCGAGGGGGGATCTGATGCGTTTCCCTGCCTTCTTTGGGGACGTGACTCATGGGCTTGCTGACTTTCTCCATTTGGCGGGAATACCAAAGAATACATAGGATCAAATAGTGTCCGGAGGATGACATGTTTATGATGTAAAAAGCTGAGTGTGGTTTACATAACTCGCCTAGCAGCTCAGCATTTACAGAGTTGCCTTGTTTACGTTCTCGTAGGAGCAATTCTCTATTTTGAAATGTGATGGTTGTTCTTCTGTAACGAGTCGGGCACGGCCTCACCTCATTGTCCAGCTGACTTGTGAGAGTACTGTAGAAGCCCTTTCATCTCTCGAATAGATACCTTTGTTTACTTTAGCCTTCTCTGCAAACTTGAGGATCGTAGTTGTTTTTGTTATTCGTACTTCTCTCCATATGAGCCCGATCTCTTGGTCGCGGAACTGTTCTCTTGAAGATTATCTTACCGCCCCCCAAGATTCTGCTCCCCTTCTCTCGTGGGGTGGTTTCGTAGGCCGTTCCTATAAAGTTCTTATATAAGTTATCGGCTACTTTTGTAATTTTTTCTGTTAAGACTGCTATCGTCTGCAGAGTCAGTTAAACTTTTCTTGTATGTCGAGATGGGAAGCTCAGTAATTAACACTCTGATGAACAAACGGAGTCACGTTTTCCGCAAGCAGACAACCTTATTCTTCCCATAACCGATCACGAAACTCTTCCAGAGTAAACCGAAGGAAGCTCTTCTTTTTTGTCCTTTTTGAAAACTTTCCACTGATTTGACTTCTAAGATTGGGGGCGTACGCTTCCTCTATCGACGCAATTAACTTTTGAAAGCAACTCTCCCCCCAATGGAAATTTATAGGTAAGCTTACAATACTCATGGGGGAAGGACGAACCAATATTCTTACAGCGTTCTTTTGGATCATCCAACTCCATTAAGTTTGAAAAACCGGTACATCGTAGTGATGTAACAAGTCCATCATATTACGCAAATCTAACTTTGGAATAGCGCCAAAGGCAGACTGGTCTTTGGAGTCCCCCCAACGAGGGGGAGACTGTGGGGTAACGATCTTGCTCGTAGCGGGGTATGAAGGTCCTGACTTTCCTCCCCATCCGAGTTCGAATTTTCTTCTCTCCGAATTGGAGATTTGGGGGAAGAGGGGAGACGTTCGAAGTTTTTGCAGATGCTTTTGGTGTAGTACTCGACTTTCCCCTACCCCTCCCGGTTTAAATCGGGGAGATCTTTTTTATGGCTAGGCATGTTAAATTTCTTCTGACCGTTCTTTATTTTTTTTTTTTTTTTTTTTTTTTTTTTTTTTTTTTTTGCCGGTGATTTTATTTGAAAATGGAGCTCTTTTTTACAAGACTAGCGACTTTTAAAATAACGGGATTCTTCACGCTATTCCTTATGTAATAAAGTTTATGAGAGCTATTGACCAAACGCACTAAGACTTTATTTTTGTTAATTCCTTTTTTTTTTTTTAGTATGGGTTACTTCACTTAGCACTATATTCTGTTTTTTGGCACTTTCACTTTCAATATCACAACTATTTTTTTTCTTTGTTAGTGCCCCCTAGATCAAGAAAGGGGGCTTTATGTCACGCTGGGGTTCACCACAGGCTATGACAAAGACTGATCTCTATAATGATTAATTCGGCTTTATTTAAGAGATCGCTTGATATAAGACTAATAATTAAAAAATAGTTCGGCAATAGTAAACCTTTCCTTTTATTTATTTTTTCATTAATTATGGTCTTAATGGCTATTTTACATTGAACCACCACATAAGATTTATTTCACAGTTCCAAAAATTTTAAATTGCTTTTAAAATACTTTCAATTTAATTACCATTACAATATCAATTTAAGACGTTGAGCAGAGCGTCCAGGATGTTGCTCTATGATCTACATTTTCTAACTGACAATATTCCATTGGCCCAGGCATTTCGGTACCGAGGCACCTCGGAGACCTTGACCTATACAAAAAATAAAGAAGAAACAGTATTTCGGCAAAAGACTTTTTGTTACAAGCTTTCTCATAGCTGTACACAAGAAATTGTCGATAGCCGTTACGTCTGGACTTTATAAATTTTATACAATGTAACGAGAGATAAAAACTAATAAATAAATATATATAATATATTATATATATATATATATATTATATATATTAATATATATATATATTATATATATATATATATAATTAATATATATACTATATACATATATATATATTAGCCCAGCCATTGCTAAATACTCTCTCACTTGGACACGACACTAGTTGGCGGACAGGCCAAGTATTTCCTTGCATGTTTACTCAAGCGTGGGTAAACATTTTTGCTTAACTTTCACCAACTGATATCATCATTTTATCTAGTCGTTTTTCTTGGGGATATTTTTCAATTTCCAGACATCTTTCTTTTTAGGTAATGCGTGTTTCTTCATCACTACTTGACTGTAGAAATCCTATACCAGTGATCATTTGCTTATTGATTTATTTCTGCCGGTGTTGGTTCTGTAGAATTTTCGTTTTTTTCCTTTTAATGAGTGTACGAATTAATAGACTGGTCGGATGAAGAGTTTTTCACTGCCAAACAAAGTGACGATTTAAACTGTTCTAAATGTTTACAAAAAACTTGCTTTATAACGCGGGATCTAGGTAAAGCTTGCCATAGTAAGAAGCGCTCATAATTTCCGCAGAAAAAAACAAAAAACTTTTCTATAAAGAAAACATCTTTCATTCTTTCTAAACCGTCATCATTTTCATTTGAAGATGGTTCAAAATCCTTCCTTAGCGTTGAGATTAAATCGGTATTATATCGGAGAATACAAACTGTATTGCTGCTCATTTTTACCATCCAAACTCTCATGAGACTCTGTTGAATCAAATTTTTATGAACTTCATGCTGCGAGATCATGAGTCATCATTACATAGTGAAGTCGAGTCCCTTGTCTCTCATTTAAAGTTTTGCGCTCAGATTCATCTTAGTATTTTATTATAAAATTCTTTATCAAAATACTCGACAATAAACATCCGCGCAAAATCCCGCACGGCAAAGCGCGGATGCGGATGCGGATGCGGATCTTAAAAAAAATGGGCGGAGATGCTCCGCGGCATGCGGATATGCGGCATGCGATGTACCTGCATTCACTAATATATATATATATAACGGCACAATATATATTTATAAAAAAATATTTTAATGATCTATTTAAATAAAAATATAATTTGTACGCTATCTGTGCACTTACAAATTATAATGTATACAATAATATATATATATATATATATATTTAAATAATAATATATTATAATATATATATATATATATATATATATATAGTATATATATATACAGTAATATATATATATATATTAGTAATATATACTATATATATATATTATTACTATATAATATATGTATATAGTTTTTTGGAAAAACAAAGCAGGCTAGCACGGCTCTGATCTGGAGAAATACATGTCAACCTACTCCAACTTTGAATTAAAACTGCTTTAGTTACAA
>JABUQX010085280.1:45000-47175 GCA_015478945.1 Trachelipus rathkii
AATGAAACCTCATACAGCTGGAGAGGATATCATTATCCCGGCGTGCAAAATTATCGTTGAAACCATACCAAAATTTCAAAGGTTCCTCTCTCAAACAATACTATTAGCCGTAGAATATCTGAAATGTCATTAAATATAAATGAACAAGTCACAGATAAAATAAAAACTCACCATAAATTTGCTTTACAAATAGATGAAAGTACTGATATTACTGCCAAAAATCAGCTTCTTGGATTCTGTAGATTTATTGACGGTAAATATATCGTGGAGCAGCTTTTGTTTTGCAAAGAGTTGGAAACAACTAGTACCGGCGCCGATATTTTCGCTTCCGTCTCTTCCTATCTCAATAACCATGGTCTTTCATGGAACGACTGTTGTGAAATATGTACTGATGGTGCACCATCAATGACAGGAAAGCATAAAGGATTTATTGCGCCAGCTTTACAGGAAAATGTATCATTGAAAATAACTCACTGCTTTCTGCACAGAGAAGCACTAGTAGGGAAAAGTTGTGGTGAGCAGTTCGCTGAAGTTATAAATCAGGTTGTGAAGATGATAAATTACATTAAATCGCGACCTTTGAAGTGAAGACTCTTTGAAAAAATGTTGTGAAATGGATGCACCATATATCTCATTATTATCTCGTGGTAGAGTACTGAACCGCGTTCTTACACTCAAAGAAGAACTAAAAGTCTTTTTTGAGAAAGAGAAACATGATGCATTTTCCTAGGTTGCTGCAAAATGATGATTGGTGTTTACAGCTGTCATATCTGTCAGATATATTTAGTAAACTAAATGTATTAAATACTTCATTACAGGGACGACAAGAAACAACAGTTTCTTCAACCAATGAAATGAAAGGTTTCATGAGAAAGGTAGCTTCTTGGAAGTCTGCAATTGAGAAAAGTGATTTTTCAAATTTTCCATCCCTTTTAAAATTTTCGAAATGTAATGGCGAGGAAAAGCTAAAAGACCTCATTCTTGATCATTTATCAAAATTGCAAGATGCAGTAGATAAGTACTTTCCTTCTCTTTCCGTTAAGAATCTTGAGTGGATTGTTTCCCCATTTCACAAGGCAGATATTGCTGAAGAACTAGATTTCACAGCTACTGAAAGAGACGAATTTAATGATCTCTGCGCTGATTCTTTACTGAAAATTAAACTTGAGAAGACTGACTTATCAGCGGCTGATTTTGGCTTAGCATACAAAAGGAGTATCCTAACCTAGTAGAAAAAGCCACAAGTTTCCTTTTGCCATTTTCAACATCATACTTTTGTGAACAAGCTTTCTCTGCAATGGTCACAATAAAATGCAAAACAAGAAATAGATTGTTGAATCTTCAGGAAAATATGCCTGTTGCGTTATCAAACATCAGACCTAACATACAATATTTGTGCTCCAAGCATCAAGCACAAATTTACCATTAATCGATTCTAAACCGCAAACTCCAGCTTTCAAATTTTAACAGGTATGTTTTATAGATATTTTAAATTTAAAATCTATTATTATTATTATTATTATTATTATAGAGTGTGTCTCATTATTATTATTATTATTATTATTATTATTATTATTATTATTATTATTATTATTATTATTATTATTATTATTATTATTATTATTATTATTATTATTATTATTATCATTATTATTAATTATTATTATTATTATTATTATTATTATTATTATTATTATTATTATTATTATTATTATTATTATTATTATTATTATTATTATTATTATTATTATTATTATTATTATTATTATTATTATTATTATTTTTATTATTATTATTATTATTATTATTATTATTATTATTATTATTTATTATTATTATTATTATTATTATTATTATTATTATTTATTATTATTATTATTATTATTATTATTATTATAACAAGTGTGCCTCAAAAATTCCACAGCCTTAAATAGGGTGCCGTGAATTACAAAAGGTTGGGAATCACTACGTTAGAGTTATAAGACGATTACAGGATAATAGTGAGAAGGTCTTAATAATGACAGAGGTTGGATGAGGGTAGGTTCGGAAACCAAAAAGAAAGTATAAGTTGATAAGTAGAGGCAAAATAATTAATATATTTAGGAGCATAAGGTGGCATGAATATAAATAAAAAAATATCCAGAATAAACTAATTCCAATGCATTCTTTCGCCAT